>CDFF01070749.1:0-14073 GCA_000826265.1 Acanthamoeba culbertsoni
TTCAATTGATGAAGCGGCGCACCGCAGCCTGTGCCAGCCGCTGCCAAAGGGGAGCCATGCGATTCAGTAGATCCCCTGTGGCCAGGAATCTACGACCAGCACGACCCTGGGCCTGGTATTGCGATTGCGAGTCCGCGGTCGTCTGAGATACTAAAGGCATGACCTTTTCAGCAACCGGGAAAAATACAACTCGCCATAAGATTGATCGTAATACCATGCAGATTGTTGAGAAGCTGCTGGAGTTGGTTTTCGATGTGCTCCACTGGGCCCCACACTGCGTTTTCCTTTTATATATTTTAGATATTTATTTAATATGATATATAGTATATTATATGTTGTTGATAGGTGGGTAGTGACTGTGCAGCTGCAGGTAACGTATGAACGTACATTGGGCGTGTGACCGCCAGCAGTAGGCGACGCTGTAACACGGATGGACGTAGCCTGGACAGGCACTCCGAGCGAGCCCAGCACGCTGTTAATGAGCTGTGATGGCGAATGGAAATCATGTTATTATTGATCTTCATTCTCGTGTGGTTGATGGACGAGTGCACTGTTACATTGTCGAGAGCGGGTGGAGCGCCACCAGCCTGATTGGGCAAGGTAATAGTGCCCATCAGAATGCTGGCAGGACGCATCTGAGGACCCCCAGGAAGAGATGTGGGTAGAGGTGCTCCAGCGTTCGTTGCGGCTGATGCTGCTTCGGGCGGACGCTCGACCATGTGAATTGTCAAGCCTCCCCGAATAGCTGCAGCGTGAATGGTTAGTTGGCAGCATGGACCCGTGCATAAACCGGTAGTATACAGCGTACAGTAAGAACCGACAGTCTGATCATCTTTGAGCACCTTGCCCTGGAAGATGAGGCGCTGGACACCAGGTGCTACGTTCGTGAGGGCTTGAATCTTAGCCTTACATTCGGCAATCGTAGTCTTGGAGTCATACATCACACGAGATAAAAATATTACTTTTACGATTTTGAACAATTTAATAAGGAAGGAGTACAGAAGCTGTAACTTCCACTGGATGGACCTTGCCATCCAGTGTCTTCACGTTTACTGTAAATCTGTCTGATCCACCCTCTTTGGTCTCCATCCGGGCAGTTGCTTAAATTTTCAGCAAGAATTTCTTCTCTCTTTTCTCAATAGCACTGAAAAAGATCAGAAACGGCTGGATCACTGGCCAGTGTCCGAAGACAAAAAATGGAGGTGGAGGCCGCACAAGCGCCCGTAGAGGTCTCAGAGGAGGTAGCAGAGCGCTACATACGCCACTCACTAAAGCGAACCTATGATCTGTTCTTGAAAAACCATCAAACGTTCCAACCTCTTCCCGATTTCGAGGAGAGTGATCGACTGGCTATCTTTTCGAAAATTCATGACGAATACGAGGCGGTTCGCCACATGAAGCCTCCTAAGCGGCCTACACCTACACCTTCCACAGCAGTGGCAACCACGGCTACTACTCCCGATGAAACCAAGGTTGAACGAGTTATCAAGACCCTACCGACAACCAAAAGCGAGCCCCCTTCTGGCCAAACGCAGGCAGTGGTTGCCTTCCGCGAGGCTGCCGCCTCGCAAGCGGGTGGCTTCACTTCTATGGCGTTGGCTAAGAAGGGTCTTAATCTCGAAAAACCTGAATGGCATGCACCCTGGAAATTGATGCGCGTTATCAGCGGCCACCTTGGTTGGGTACGCTCGGTGGCCGTTGATCCATCCAATGAGTGGTTCGTCACTGGTTCAGCCGACCGTACGATCAAGATCTGGGACTTGGCGAGCGGCACCCTCAAGCTCACCCTCACGGGGCACATTAACACGTTGCGCGGTTTGGCTGTTTCCCCGCGCCACCCCTACCTCTTCTCCGCCGGCGAGGACAAGATGGTCAAGTGCTGGGATCTCGAGTATAACAAGGTCATTCGACACTACCACGGCCATCTCTCTGGCGTCTACTGCCTTTCGCTCCATCCGACCATTGACGTGCTCGTTACCGGCGGCCGTGACTCTACAGCTCGTGTCTGGGACATGCGAACCAAGGCTCAGGTGTGCCTCCTTTATACCTCCTTTCCCTCTTCTTCCCTCTTGTAGCCCTGTGTCTGGAGATGATCTCATTATGTACTGCAGGTTCATTGTTTGTCCTCGCACGCATCCACGGTGATATCCGTCATTACCCAATCCACAGACCCGCAGGTGATCACTGGCTCGATGGACTCAACCGTGAAATTGTGGGATCTGGCCGCAGGCAAGAGCATGTGCACACTCACCAATCACAAGAAGGGAGTGCGCTCGATGATCATGCACCCGCGCGAATACACGTTTGCGTCAGCTTCGGCCGACAACGTGAAGAAATGGAAGTTGCCCAAGGGCGAGTTTCTCCACAACCTCACCGGTCATAACACGATTATCCACTGCATGGCGCTCAACCAGGACGGCGTGCTCGTGACCGGCGGTGACGACGGTTCGCTGTGCTTCTGGGATTGGAAGACCGGCCATCTGTATCAGCGCACACAGACCATCGTGCAGCCCGGTTCACTCGACTGCGAAGCGGCGGTGTACGCGATGACGTTCGACCAGACAGGCTCGCGTCTTATCACTTGCGAGGCCGACAAAACGATCAAGGTGTGGAAGGAGGACGAGGAAGCCACGGAGGAGACTCACCCCGTTCAATGGAAGCCCTCTCGCGCTGCGAAACGCTACTAACTGCGCGCTAACACGCGTACCTTGCATCTTGCCTCTCGCCGGTGCATGCAATAAGAAAATGGAAGCGAAGAGTGTTTGAGCGTATGAATGTGTATTTAGCTGTTCGGAAAAAGGCAGTGTGTTACTTCATTCCAGTCTTGCGCATGCCACAGCACAGATCCTGCACGTCGGTTGTGATAATCAAGTCAGCCTCATACCAGTGGTTAGAGAAACAGGCAAACCAGGTAAATCTACCGCGTAACGCTTCTTGGGCATTAGTAAGCTCGGCCAATGGTCTACGAAATATGATAGGTTGGACATCGACTGTCACCATAGAGCGGTTGCAGTGTGCAGGAAGAGGGCAGCAGCCCTGGGCTTAACCGTACCGCAGTTTGATGTGATGATTGTAGATAGCCGCCATAATGGTAGTTCGGCTGCCCATCAACACTCCATAATCGGCCTACACAAGCTGGTCACGCAAAACGCTGTCCACCCGAAACGCCCGATGATGCGGGTGGCTTACCTCTAGGAGAGCCAGAAGATCGTTCAGAGAATCGCCTACATACATCACTCGCTACAAACAAAGCGATGGTAATTAATTAACATACGAAGCATAAAGAAAACCCAAATGAAGTACGTTATTGGGTCTTATCTGAATTCTCTCACGTAAATCGCTGATATAGCGTTGTTTGTCGAGTGCGGAGACCACCTGTAGCTTCATCTGTCCAGTGGACAATCCGGTTGCGTGATCATAGTACAACTGTCCGAATCAACGCCTGAAGTCAATTGAATGAGAACCTTTCGGCGGCATGCACTGTTCGATTGTACCTCATTGGTCCGTATGTTGTGTTTTTCAATGAGACCCTCCAACGCTCCCACAAGGTAGTCCTTGCTCCAATTGGCAGAGAGTGCCCGCAGTTCGATTCCATCGGCGGCGCCACCCGGCTTGTCTTTGCACGCCTCACTTCGGAACCGCTGCAGGCATTGAACGGCACCTGGATGGAACAGATTGGAACTGGCCATACGACGGCCCAGCTGGCGCCAGTCCGCTGAACTGACGCCCTCCATAAGCCGAGCAGCCTCGACGCGCCTAACGGATTCATACTCCTGCGTAGCATGCGTGAATGGATAAGTGAAGGAGGAAACTAGATTGGCAGAGGTTTGGATGGAGGTACAATGCGCTCCTCCTGCAAGAAGAGGTGGGGAAGTGGTGCAGAATGTTGGTTTGTATCGCAATCCACCCGCTTGGCCAGCATCGAACTCAAGAACGCTTCATATGGACGGAAGTAAGCCTCTTTAAGTGTAACCCACGTTTGGTTCTTGGCCTGCCAAACCAGAGACCTCGATTCAGGGTCCACTTGACTACAGCGAGGCCGCATTGCTGCCCCTGCGATCGCGGCCTGAATAACTTCCTCGATGGTGTCCTTGACTGTAAGGGTGCCGTCAACATCAAGCACCACAGCTCCAATCCGCAGAGCGCGCAGCATGAGAGTTCTTCTCTTTTCTTTCTTTCTTTTGCAAACTAGTTTCTCGAAGAAATTACTTTCGTTAACTGGAGTGGTAACCGACAAGAAGCAATGGGAGGAGGACTTACGAAGGAAGAGCGCAAGCAAGTTTTATACGTTTTCAGCAAAATCGACACGGGAAAGACAGGCCACATCTCCATCGACAATCTCAAGGTAAAGCATCTCAAATCCTTTCCACCGGCATAAACTCACCATGTTGTTTGTTGTCTGTTTGCGTCAGAAATTCTGTAACGGCTGGACAAAGGAGGGTCTACTACAACTGCTCAAGTACTCGTGCGCAAGCAAAACCGGCGAGTATGTTACCCCACGTTAACGAGTCGTTTTCGCCGACGAAATTAATTGTCCTATGACTGTTGGTCCACTCTACGTTTCTTGTTTGCAGAATAACACCGGGAGGTTTTGAGCAATTCTGCAAAGCACGGGTAGTCTATGCCTGGTATCTCTACGACAAAGAAGGAAGTACGCACTCGACCTTGTACAGCGTTTAGTCACAGCCCTTATTCTCTAATTGAGTTGTGCGGCATTAAGATGGACACATCGGCGTGGATGATGTGAAGATCGTACTGCGTGACATGCTCAAACGTGCAAGCGATGAGGAAATAGACACCATAGCTCAGGAAAAGGTGAAGCAATGGGACACAAACAACGACGGCAAGGTTACTCTATCTGATTTTACGGAATACGTGATCAAGAGCATTGCTGCGGAGCAAGATCCTTGGGAGTTCGCCCAAGACTGAACACAAGTCTGTTCGCTGCACCCTTTGTTCTTTTCATTGGTAGCAAAATGTTGCGTCGACCGGGAATCGAACCCGGGTCTAGTGCTTGGAAGACACCAATGCTGCCACTATACCACCGACGCGTGCACCGTCCCATGATGGATGAGGCAACAAAAAAATTAAATGTGAGGAAGTCGCCTTTTTGGGGTGAGCCAGGTGTCTCTTCTCAGTCTCAGTCAAGTTGGTGAATCTGCTCTAAATTCATATACTCTGTTATTTCTGTATTTACTCTATGATATTTAGCTTTTTACCAAAAAAGAAATAAAACATGAATACTATACATATCAAGATAACATAAAAAAGTGCCATTAGCATTTTTGAAAAGATATTTGTATAAGATAAACCAAAAACTATAATGATAATACTATAATATCTAAACAAAGAAAAACTGAAAATCCTCAATATTTGTATATTGTACTATAAAACATAAGCATTAATGTACATTAGTTTATAACAAAATCAATGAAAATTTAGAAAAGAAACAAAAAAGAGATATATTGGGAAAATAAGGCAGGAAATAAAGTTTTTTCATGTAATGTTAGTTGGGCTATTATATATTTAAACAAAGAAAATCTTCAAAATTTGTACATTACACTAAAGCAACCTTTGTACCAAAGCATACTAGTTTTGTTTTTTTTTTATTATTATTGGCTAAACAATGAAAAATTTCTTAATACAATATTATATAATATTTTTTTATTTTTAACCTTCACTGTTTTAAAATGGGTAAATGCCTGTGAAAATTTTGATTGTCTAAATCTGATTTTAATTTTTTAATTTTAAGAAAGAAGTCTAAATTTATATCTGAGCAGCTAAACTAAGTTTAGAGAATCTTTAAAATTTATTTTACAGAAATAAAATGAGAGTTAAATCAATAAAAAGTTTACTTATAACAAGTTAAAATAAGATTCAAGCATTTATTATTGAGCATTGTAAGAAAATGGCAACACAAAATTGAAGATGTCTAAAAAGTTGTATCATCAATATCATATTTGTTAAATGTAATTCATGAAGCAAAGCAAGCCATTATAAAAGTTAAGAATGAAATTTTGATTTATTTCATTGTTTTCAATAAACAAGATAAAAGAAATATGAGGTAAAAGTAACAAGAGGAGACAGTTAAAGGCTTGGGTTGTGTAAATGCAAGATATGACTGCATCCAAGGTCAATGCTAACTTCAAAAGACTCAATCTCATGGAAGCCAGAGGCTTGTCACTTGCTAAGCTCATTTACAGATATGTCTTACTGTGTCTCTTTCAGTGTTCTTCAAATAGTTTATGGTAAGACTATTCTGCCATCATCACCAAAATGTTAGAGTGCCAAGTAAAGGATTAGCCTGTAAGCTGAGTGTTGTGAGGGAAAAAGTCCTTTATTGAAGGCAAAATATGCCTTTTATACTTATAGCTAATGGCTAAGGAATGCTTAATGTACTACATTGCACATTTTTTAAATTCTGCACCAGACTTGGTATTTTTGGAATTAATTAATATCAAACATGTTTGCGGTAAAATTTTCCTTAGAACTTATCTACTAGATCCAATCACAAGGTTTATCTGTTCAACCAAGTGAAAATGACTGTTATACAATGCTCATCATGAGAAAAAAGATGCCTGTTATAGTGATAGTGAGAATATACATATAATAAAGAATTTAATCAAGAAGGTCTCCACAGTGAAGACAAGCCCAAATGAGACAAGGTCCTTGACTGGTTCCAGGCCCAACGCAACATTGACCTTGATGAGATTGGCTGATCAGCCTCAAAAGGATGATATCACTTATGCCTGGGCTTGGATGATGCATCCTTTTATGGCTAGCAGCGACTCAGGCTCTGAAGCAAGTGAGGACAAGGCAAGGGAGAACTTTCTCTCAAAAATCATGGACACACTCCAAGCTGCTCAGTTTCAAGAGATCAAGTTATTAGGAAAAGTGGCAGCAATTATTGAATCAAGAACAAGCCCAGCACATCAACAATCAAAACACTTCCTTATTGGTCAAAGAGTATACCATGAATGCATTCACAATTCCTTTCAATAAAAGACATTATTAACAATCTATTTTGTACAGACACTTATCTGATCTTCATTGAGGAGAACATGGCTGGAATTGCTTCAATGATGAGCCTGTCCACCAAGTTCCAACACCTCTTCAATGTTGATGCACAGATCTTTGCCAAGGTCAGATTAAAACAAGGTGTTGCAATGCCATTCAATTGCTCCTACTATGGCGTTATTTTACAACATACCATAGGACGTTCACCAATATCCCTTTTCTGCCATTACCACTCATATTCCATTGACTATCCAAAGAAGTTTGCTGCTGGTCAAAGCTGAAGGCGTTGCTTCATGTGCTACAATCCTTTATCATGTTTTGCACAATGCCTTGCCCAAAATGGTATAACATCCAAGAGTATGCAAAGACCCTCTTTATCAGCCTACTTTGCACACATCTTTAGTTGATTTTTGCCTAGTCCCAACAGCTTCATCATCAAGTATCTACCATCTACTCCATGGGGCATTCTGGGAGCAATGAAATGTTGCATCCCTTATCTTCTTGATAATCAACAAGAGCAAACAACTATATGTTTTATGGCACCTTATTAACCCTTTCTTCTTCTTGCTAATTTTGTCTTTTCATTCAAGTTAACAGGCTGCTGAAGTTAGTTTCACAGCAGCTTATGTTCATTCAGATTCATCCCAATGATGCCAATGGCTGGGTGCATGCACTGCAGTCCAAGATCATAGACACCCAAAATTGATCTACACCATGTTTTTTACAATCAACTTCAGCATCAACACCATCACCTTACAAGAGCAAGAAATCAGGCTTGGTGTTACCAAAAGACTAACTTGAACAACTGCCATATTATATTGGCTAGAAAAGGATGATGAGCAAACTTATCATTATACTCTTAGCAATCTTCCACCAAATTGGATTCCCCTATATCCAGATGTGAGCCTGGGTGTAGATAGAATCTTGAGACCTGCCCTTTATCAGAAGCTTCTTCAACTGCGCAAAGACTGAAATGAAATCAAGCCTATCCAAATTGAGACTGATAACTGTGATACTGAGAAAGAGAACCTGTCCTGGTCTAGACATACAATCATTGATGTAATATTATCAGTCTCTTTTCTAGTTTTTTTCCAACTTGTCCAAATTGCTACTGTTTTCGTTTCTCGAAATGTATGTGTATGTGTATGCAGTTGTGTCATGTATCTTGATCCTAATCATGAATGCATACACAGTAAAATTACTTGTTTTTTTATAACTGCATACTTGTATGTGGTCACATTTTGCATTTACATAACCTAATTGTGTACAAATATGTGATCATGTTAACACTGTTGTTTTTCCATCATATACAAATACACAGTTGCGTTAATATTTTTTATTAACAATCACATTCAGATACACAATCATGTTGCCTTTTGTTTCCTTTATCCAATCTAACAATGCACCTGACAATGTGAGTAACTGTCTTTTTTTTTACTTTCACCTCAAATTTCTGTTATTTTGTTTATTGATTCAACTCTCATTTTATTTCTGTAAAATGAATTATAATGATCCTCTAAACTTAGTTTAACTGCTCAAATATCAATTTAGACTTCTTTCTTAATAATAAAACAATTAAAATCAGATTTAGATAATTAATATTGTCATAATCATTTGTGAGCACTCATTTTATAATAGTGAAGGTTAAAAGTGAGAAAACATTGTATATGATTTAGTATCAAGGAATTTTTCATTGTTCATTCAAAAAAATAACAAAGATAGGACCGATGCACATCAATCCTTTGATATACTGTTAGAGAGATCAGGAAAATGTTAGGAAATTCCTGCCTGGAATTTCCCCAGATCAAGAATTACAGTTAAATAACGGAAATAACGAATATATGGCTGTTAAACGGTTAGCCAGTAACGGTTAAAGCCTGGGTATAAATATCCAAACATTTATTGAATAAAGGAGATTTACCCACACTTAAACTCCCTCATTCTTGGGGTATCCACTGCTCAGATTACCCTAACTACAACATTTTGGCGATGATGGCAGGATTGTCTTTGTTATTGCAACATATTAGACGATCCAAACAAACTGGAAGATGAGCAGTGATAAGAGGGGAGTTTCAACGATACTGGAGGATGATGCTGCGAGGATGGCTGGAGCCAAGTGGACCGCAGTGAGAAAGAAAGATCCTGCAATGACTGTGAAGAAGGGCAAGGCTCCTGAGATCAACTCCAATGATGAGGAGGGAAGCTCCGGGATGGAAGATCTTGAAGAGGAGATGGATGAGGACGCTGGGACTCAGGTGCCAAGGAGTGGTGCGAAGCTCCCATCCCACAGACGCAAAGCAGACAACCGCGCGGCCACATCGAGGTGGTGACGTCAAAGTCTCCAAGTGATATATTCTGGACCGTTCACCCCTCAGAAACCTATGTCATCATCTACAAGCCAAGGAGCAAGCATGATGACAGGATCAACTACTGGTGGAAGCCATTACACAGTAGTGGGGCTTCAAGACCTACCTGAATTCTCCGGTGAGAGTGGGGAAGATGTGGTAGCCTTCATGGAAAACATGGAGGAAGTAGTGATTTGGGCCAGATGGAACAAGTCAGAACTCATGATCCAAGCCATGAACAGACTCACAGGAAGAGCAACCATGGTCCAGGACTGGGCATGGATGGCAAGGAGGATGCTGCAAACCATCACATGGATCAATCTCAAGGAGAGGTTGGTACAGACTTACACACACAACAAGGTGGATTGTTATAAGGCATTCGCCAAGGTTCAAGCCCTACACCAGAAAAATGAAGAACAAGTGCAAGAATTCTCAATGCAAGTGGAAGCTATGGTGTGGCAAGCAATGACCAATGCCAATGAGGAATTCCTGGTGACAACATTCATCAACAGATTGATCCCATGACTTAGGGACAAGTTGAGGGGAAAACTCTACCCAACTCTATGTGAGGCTACAGTTAGGGCTGTCAAAGAGGAATATCGTCAGGAAGACTCCTACTGTGATCATAAGGCGCAAGAAGGGAAGTCCAATCATGGATCAACCAAGTCAAAGTCACAATCAAAGGACAATTCCAAGCAAGGAGAGTGGAAATTGGGCAACCAAAGCAAGTCCAGCTGCAAAGGAGATAGGACTAAGGAAGCGCCAAGACCCTCCAAGTGTTGGAATTGTGGACAATCAGGCCACAAACAAGCTGACTGCCCAGAGCCCTCAAAGCCAAAGGACAACATGGACTTGAGAGAAAAATCTTCAAAGCCAAAGAAGTATAATAGCATCATACAAGAGGAAGAGAGGACCTTTCCCCTGACCAAGGTAGGTCGATTGCCTAGAGTAAATGGCTAGATCAATGGGAAAGAAGTCAAATTCCTTGTGGACTCCAGTGCGACAGACAGTTTTGTCCAAAAAGAATTTATTCCCAACCAATGCAAAGTCAAGAAGGCTGGTGGACAACAGCAGCGGGAGGAAAGATCCCAGTCTCAGGACAGGCTGAGATCGCATTGAAGCTGGGTGATCATGAGTATGATCATAACTTCAATATTGTGGACAAGGATTTTCCCTACTTGGGCATGATAGGATTCAACGTCCTTGACAAGTACCAAGGGACCCTCAATTGGAAGACCAAGTCTCTGACCTTAAGGAGGAAGGCTGAGCTGCCAAGCGACCTGGATGGACGCTTAGCAACAGCCGTTCCATTCCCTCTTGAGCCGGTGACTGATGAAAAGATTGTCTGGGCATTAAGATTACAGGCGAAGAAAGTAGACCTCAATGAGGATTAGAGGAGGCAGTTGGAAAAGTTGCTCCTAGAGAACAAGGACATCTTCCAGATTCAACTTGCCAAGGGAGGTGGCAGCAAGACAGCTGTCCATGATATCGAAGTGACAGATTCAACCCCGATTAGGGCAAGACCCAGAAGAGTATCCCCAGCAATGCAGGCAGTGATTGACAAGATATGATGATCAAAGCAAGAGTAATTCAACCATCGAATAGCGATTGGGCGTTTCTGATCCTACTTGCACCGAAGAAGGAACCAGGCAAGTGGTGATTCTGCATTGACTACCGAGAGTTGAACAAGAGGATGAAGAGGGATGTTTATCCAATGTCCGACCTGAATGAGTGCCTTGATGGGCTAGGGAAAGCCAGGTACAGATCCAAGATGGATTTCTGTAGCAGATTCTGGCAGATCCCAATGACACAGCATGCAATGTGAATGGCCGCATTCATCATGTGATGAGGACTCTATGAGCCAATTGTGATGCCATTTGGACTCACAAATGCACCCCTTACATTTCATGGCAACCCTTCATCAAGAGTTAGCCAGGCGACTTGGCATCAAGTGATCCTACTCAACTCCAGGACATCTGCAGACAAACAGACAGGTGGAGCAGTTCAACAGGACGCTCAAGGGAATGATATCCTGCTATGTGAATAGCAAACAGGACAATTGGGACACATTTCTACCTTTATTGTTATATGCCTACAGATCAAGCCCCCAGAAGTCAACTGAGAGGAGCCCCTATGAAGTGCTCTTTGGTTGCCCCACACCCCTGTTGATTGACGTTTGATGAGAGGAATTGATAAAATCAAGCATGGACGAGTGGATTTCCAAGCTCAAGAAAGCCCAAGAATTAATCCAGGACAAAGTCAAAGTCAAACTTCAAGCTGCAAGGACAGAGATGGAAGAGAACCATGAATCAAAGCGCGATCCAATCTATGCACCAGGTGATCAAGTGATGATCCACATACCCATGAAAGGACAAGTGAGGAAGTTAGCCAAGAAATGGAGAGGACCCTACACTGTGATCAATCAGTCAAGTGCGCAGACCATTCTGCTTGATGATGGCAAAGGAGGAAGATTCAAGCTCAACATCAAGAGGACCAAACACTACATTTCCAGATCTAGTGGATGACCAAGACCTATCAAGGAGGATCCCAAGGTCAAGATCATGAAGGAAGACTCTCACATCCACAACTAAGAAGACAAGGATGAGTACAAGATTGAAGATATCATCAATCATTGTGATCTCAAGGCCTGGTGAGAATTCCAAGTTCAGTGGAAAGGGTACACCACACGTAATGACAGCTGGGTGCCTGAAGGTGATCTCCACACAGAC
This sequence comes from Acanthamoeba culbertsoni, assembly GCA_000826265.1. NCBI lineage: Eukaryota > Discosea > Longamoebia > Acanthamoebidae > Acanthamoeba > Acanthamoeba culbertsoni. The sequence goes on from CDFF01070749.1 coordinate 12,092, forward strand.
AAACTCAAGGCCCACTACCTCAACAGCCAAGGGCTGTGACGAAAACCAGGACGGTTTTGTCTTAGTTGGGGGGTATGTTAGAGAGATCAGGAAAATGTTAGGAAATTCCTGCCTGGAATTTCCCCAGATCAAGAATTACAGTTAAATAACAGAAATAATGAATATATGGCTGTTAAACGGTTAGCCAGTAATGGTTAAAGCCTGGATATAAATACCCAAACATTTATTGAATAAAGGAGATTTACCCACACTTAAACTCCCTCATTCTTGGGGTCTCCACTGCCTAGATTACCCTAACTACAACAATACAGTGAAAATTGGGATTTATCCAGGGTTTTCAGAAATTTGATAGAAAATAAAAAGAAAATCAAAATTTCCATCATTTTTTGCAGACCGATGCGCATTGGTGCTTATGTATATTTAGTGTAATGTACAAATTTTGAAGATTATCAGTTTTTCTTTGTTCAGATGTTATATTATTATCAGTATAGTTTTTTGTTTATTTTGTACAAATCAATTTTTAACAAGTGCTAATGGCACTTCTTTTTGAAAATGGTATTATTAACTCTTGCTTTGTTGAAGACCTTCACTGATAGTTGATAGAAATAGTGAAGTCATTGTAGAGATAACAATTCACTGGATATCATTTTTATAGGTCCTCAAATCTTTTATAAGCTGTGCTTGTAATAAAGATATTGATTCAGGATACAATAGGCTCATTTGTCTCTGGCCATTTTGAAAAAAATATATTGCACATTCTTAAAAGTGATAGGCTTAGAATTATCTTAACTTTCACTATTTTAAAATGGGTGCTCACAAATGATTATGAAAATATTGATTATCTAAATCTGATTTTAATTTTTTTATTGTTAAGAAAAAAGTCTAAATTGATATCTGAGCAGTTAAACTAAGTTTAGAGGATCATTATAATTCATTTTACAGAAATAAAATGAGAGTTGAATCAATAAAAAGTTAACTTATAATAAGTTAAAATGAGATTTAAGCATTTAATTTGGAGCATTGTAAGAAAATGGCAACACAAAATTGAAGATGTCTAAAAACTGTAGGGCAAAGGCGATCGAGAATCTGTCAGACAATGAGACCTTGAAGGCAATTGAACGGTTAGTGGAAAATGTGAATGTCAGGGAACAGGAAAGAAAGACTCTGAGAAGGCTTCTCTTCCAATATTGTGACATTTTCAAGTTCAATCTGGACGTGCCTGGATCAAGCCAGACAACTGTGCATGAGATCAAATTCATGGTGGAGAACCTGAAGCCATCAACTTACAAGAGAGGAAAGCCCTGCCAATAACTTAAAAGCTGATTGACAAGCATGTTGACAAGCTGGTGGAGTTGGGACTTGCCAAGAGAAGGAGCTTAGAGTGGGTTTTACCAGTTCTCATCATGCTGAAGGACAAGACCTGACCAATCAATGAGAAAAATTCAAGATTCTGCATTGACTACTGGGAACTGAATAAGGTGACACAGCAAGATGTCTACCCAATGCCTGAACCTGATGACATTCTTGAACAACTAGGGAATGCCAAATTTCAATTGAAGATGGATTTTTGCAGCAGATTCTGGCAGATTCTTTCTCCAAGGGTGAGCAAGATTGCTGCATTTATCACAAGGAGAGAACTCTTTGAGCTGACAGTCATGCCTTTTGAACCAACCAATGCACCAGTGACATTCCAGCAAGTCATGGATGAGATGATTGGAAATGTGCAAGGTGACTGGGCATAGGTGCATATGGATGATCTTTTGATCTTCAGTGGGACCCTTGAGGATCATATTTATCATCTCAAGGCTATATTCCAGAGGATCAGAGATAGGAATCTCTTTGTCAAGATGGACAAAAGTGAGTTTGCACTAAGGGAGATGGTTAGTTGAACAGTGTGTCACAATGTACAAAATGTAAGTTGTAGATACCACTTGCTCATCAATATCTTGTGAATCTCCCACAAGTACTTTTGACCTTGTCAG
>CDFF01070750.1:0-12510 GCA_000826265.1 Acanthamoeba culbertsoni
GATCTGCCAAAATCCGCTACAGAAATCCATTTTGGATCTGTACCTGGCTTTCCCTAGCCCATCGAGGCATTCATTCAGGTCGGACATTGGATAAACATCCCTCTTTGTCCTCTTGTTCAATTCTCGGTAATCGATGCAGAATCACCACTTGCCCGGTTCCTTCTTTGGTGCAAGTAGAACCAGAAATGCCCAATCGCTGTTCGATGGTCGAATTACTCCTGCTTTGATCATCATATCTACTTCCTTGTCAATCACTGCCTGCATTGCCGGGGATACTCTTCTGGGTCTTGCCTTGATCGGGGTCAAATCTGTCACTTCAATGTCGTGGACAGCCGTCTTGCTGCCACCTCCCTTGGCAAGTTGAACCTGGAAGATGTCCTTGTTTTCTAGGAGCAACTCCTCCAATTGCCTTCTCTGATCCTCATCAAGGTCCGCTTTCTTCGCCTGTAATCTCAATGCCCGGACAATCTCCTCATCGGTCACCGGCTCGAGAGGGAACAGAACGGCTGTTGCTGGGCTTCCATCGAGGTCGCTTGGCAGCTCCACCTTCCTCCGTAAGGTCAGAGACTTGGTCTTCCAATCGAGGGTCCCTTGGTACTTATTGAGGATGTCGAATCCTATCATGCCCGAGTAGGGAAAATCCTCGTCCACAATGTTGAAGTCATGATTGTACTCGCGATCACCCAGCTTCAGTGCGATCTCAGCCTGTCCCAAGACTGGAATCTTTCCTCCCACTGCTGTCATCCATCAACCTGCGGCCTTCTTGACCTTGCATTTGTTGGGAATAAATTCTTTTTGGACGAAACTGTCCGTCGCACCGGAGTCCACAAGGAATTTGACTTCTTCCCCATCAATCTCGCCATTCACTCTCGGCAATTGACCTATCTTGGTCAGGGGAAAGGTCTTCTCTTCCTCTTGTATAATACTGTTATACTTCTTCGGCTTTGAAGATTTTTCTCTCGAGTCCGCGTCGTCCTTCGGCTTTGAGGGTTCTGGGCAGTCAGCCTGCTTGTGGCCTGGCTGTCCACAATTCCAACACTTGGAGGGTCTTGGCGTCTCCAGTCCGACCGTGGATTGACCAAATCGAAGTCGCGGTCAAGGGACGATTCCAAGCGAGGAGAGTGGAAATCGGGCAACCAAGACAAGTCCAGCCACAAAGGTGATAGGATGAAGGAAACTCGTCTCCACCCACATCAAGAATTCTTGTACTCATTCTTCATTTTTCTGGTGTAGGGCTCGAACTTTGGCGAATGCCTTATAGCAATCCACTTTGTTGCGTGCATAAGTCTGTACCAATCTCTCCTTGAGATTGATCCACGTGATGGTTCGCAGTGTTCTCCTTGCCATCCGTGCCCAGTCCTGGACCATGGTCGCTCTTCCTGTGAGCCTGTTCACAGCTCGGATCACGAGTTCCAACTCATTCCATCCGGCCCGGATCGCTACTTCCTCCATGTTCTCCACAAAGGCTACCACATCTTCCCCACTCGCCCCGGAGAATTTGGGTAGATCCTGAAGCCCCACTACCGCATAGTGGCTTCCACTAGTAGTCAATCCCGTCATCATGCTTGCTCCTTGGCTCATTGATGATGACATAGGTTTCTGAGGGGTGAATGGTCTGGAATAAATCACTTGGAGACTTGACATCGCCACCTCGATGTGGCCGCACAGTCGTTTGCCTCACGTCCATGCAATGGGAGCTTCGCGCCACTCCTTGGCACTTGAGTCCCAGCATCCTCATCCATCTCCTCTTCAAGATCTTCCATCCTGGAGCTTCCCTCCTCATCATCGGAGTTGATCTCGGGAGCCTTGCCCTTCTTCGCAGTCATTGCAGAATCTTTCTTTCTCACTGCGGTCCGCTTGGCTCCAGCCATCCTCGCAGCATCATCCTCCAGTATTGTTGAAACTCTCCTCTTATCACTGCTCATCTCCCAGTTCGTTTGGATCGTCTAATATGTTGCAATAACGAAGACGATCCTGCCGTTGTCGCCAAAATGTTGTAGTCAGGGTAATCTAGGCAGTGGAGATCCCAAGAATGAGGGAGTTTGTGTGTGGGAAAATCTACTTTATTCAATAAATGTTTGGGTATTTATACCTAGCCTTAGCCGTTACTGGCTAACCGTTTAACAGCCATATATTCGTTATTTCCGTTATTTAACTGTATTTCTTGATCTGGGGAAATTCCAGGCAGGAATTTCCTAACATTTTCCTGATCTTTCTAACACTAACATTTTCCTGATCTCTCCAACATCACACTGGGAAAATGAGGATGAAAGATCAACATCAAGCACGACGCGATCCGATCTACAAGACTGGCAACCAAGTAATCTTATCAGGGTCAGTGCTTATTCCTCAGCTACTGATGATGTATCCTAAATATTCTATCATCTCAGGTACAAAGGCACACTTATCAATCATGACAAATAAATTCCTCTCACAGATTCACTTGAATATTTTGCGTAGGTGTCACAGATGATCCTCAAATGTCTCACTATAGATAAATCTTTTCGCCTGCCACAGTGGTCCCTTGGCCTCCTTCCTTCTGGACTTTGCATTCATTGGGAATAAATTCTTTTCAGATAAAACTTGTGGGCTCTGGGCAGTCGGCCTGTCTGTGGCCTGGCTGTCCATAGTTCCAATACTTGGAGGGTTTTAGCATCTCCTTTGTCTTATCAGCTTCATGGCTGGACTTGTTGTTAGAGCGCCGAGTAAGGGGTGAACCTAGAGGCTAAGAGTTGTGTCGGGAAAAGGTCCTTTATTGTGGGCAAATCAGCCCTTTTATACCTACAACCAACAGCTAGGGGACCGTTGGTCCCTGGCTGTTATTCTAACAGCCATAGGAGTCATCTCCAAAATTCGCCCTGCAGATTTCCTCTGGAAATCTGGGGGCTCGCTCAGGGGGCGTGAGGCGCAGGGAATTCCTGCTGAGAGCCTGGCGCTCTCACATTCCTCCTGACTTAGCTTGAGGCCGCCCTGGCCTCACTCTCGCCATCCCGAATTCAAACTTGCAAAGAAGCTGATCAGCATGAAGATCCTCTTCATTGACCCAGCTGTCATCCTTCACCGTGTAACCGGCCCATTGCACGCGGTACTGTCTCTTACCATTGTGGACGCAATGATCCATAATTTCTTCAATCTCGTATTCCTCATCCTTGCTCATGTTGGGATCTTCCTTATGAGTTTGGGGATCAGTTCCAGTCTCCTCGGATCGGGTCTTGATGAAAGGTTTCACCCTTTCAACGTTGAGCTTGCTCGTCCTTCCTTTCCGATCTCGAAGTTCCACAACTTGCGGTGACACCTGTCGCATCACAACGAAAGGTCCCTGCCACTTCTTGGCAAGTTTCTTTGATTGCCCTTTCGTTGGGAACCTGACTAACACCTTGTCTCCAGGTTCAAATTCAAGGGCTTGAGACTTGTGATAACAAAGATTCTTTTCTCGAGCTTGATCTGATTGGTCCCAAACTTCTCCCTTGATTTGTTTGCAGGCCTCCTGGAGTTCTCAGATCCACCTTTCCACATCAGGATCCAGGTTGCGGTCTTCAGCCGGATTCCTCAAAGGGTTGATGGGAGGCGTGGTTCTCCCAAAAAGAACCTCGTACGGGCTCCGTCCCATAGTTTTCTGGGGGCTGGCCCTGTAAGCATAACAATAAAGGGAGGAACACATCCCAATTATCCTGTTTCGAATTTGCGTAGTGGGCCAGGCTGTTCTTGACCGTCTGGTTAAAGCTCTCTACTTGTCCGTTCATCTGCGGATATCCGGGGGTCGAGTACGCTCTCTTGATCCCCATTCGTCTGTTCAATTCTCGGTGTAGTTCGGCAATGAATTCTTGCCCTTGATCTGAGATGATCTCAATGGGAGGTCCCCACCTTCTGATCAGGTTGAGTAAGGCCTCAGCCACTGTCTGGGCCTTTGCATTGGGAATTGGGCACACCTTGGGCCACTTCGAGAATAAATCCTGAAGTACTACAGCGTAGGTGTTCCCTCTGGCAGTTTTGGGAAGGGGTCCGATAAGATCGACCCCCACCTTCTCCCAAGGTTTTGTAGTCCAGATTGAGAGGAGAGGCCCCCCGTCGGCTTGACTTTGTCATGGTGTGCTTGGCACCTAAGGCACGCTCAAATCCACTCGTCCATGTTGTTCCACATTCTTGGCCACCAGAACTTGGTCACAAAGTGTCTGTACACCTTATCTTGGCCAAGATGCCCACCTAGAGGAGAGTCATGATATTCCTCTAGGATCTCTTTCCTCATCTCGTGGGGAACAATCCACTGTAGTTGGTGGTCAGTTATGGGAGCAAGTCACTGACAAAGACTGAGTCAAACTACGCCATCGTCCATTTCCTGTCCCAGTGGAGACATCTGCTCCTTGGTCAGGAAGTTCAGGTGGTCACGGATCACCATGCACTTCAGTGGCTCTTCGATCAGAAAGACCCAACAGGCAAAATCGCAAGATGGATCACGAAGATCCAGGAATTCTTCCCTTTGCTGATTCAACATTGGGCTGGGCGAATTCATTTAAATGGGGATGCGATGTCCCATGAGCCAATAGCCAGGGACCTCACCAAGAACGACAGCCAGGTATCGAGCCTCAAACCTGTTGTGAACAGGGAATTTTTATTGTGAGATCCAGAATTTGAGTGGATTATATGAGTGATCGAGGGCGATGCTCAAGCAAGAGGGGAGAAGACAGCTCAACAGCTGGCCCTCTTTGATCAGATTGTGATTCAGAACAATCAAGTATTTAAGACCACCTGAACTTCCTGACCAAGGAGCAGATGTCTCCACTGGGACAGGAAATGGACGATGGCGTAGTTCGACTCAGTCTTTGTCAGCGACTTGCTCCCATTTTTCCATTGTTGGATTGCTCCAGGCAGGCCCTGATAGCGTAGAGGCTAGCATTGCAGCACAACCTATACAGTTTTCTGGGATCGGGGTACCTGAGTACTGGTGTCTTGGTGAGGGATTTTTTTTTAATTTCTCGAATGTGAGTTTTTTGTCATCCTCCCATATCCAGGGCTCGTTTTCACTCATGAGTTTCGTCAAAGGCTTCACGATCCTTGAGAAGTCCTTTATAAAATGGTGATAATAGTTCACCAGACCCAGTAAGCTGCATACTGCTCTCTGATCCTTCAGCACTGCAGTCCTCTCCACAGCCTCGATCTTCTTTGAGTTGGTCTTGATCCCATCATTCGAAATCACATGCCCAAGGTAGGTCATCTCCCTTGGTGCAAATTTGCTCTTGTCCATCTTGACGAAGAGGTTCCAGTTTTGGATCCTCTGGAATACATCCTCAAGATGACGGATATGTTCCTTGAATGTCGCACTGAAAATCAGGAGATCGTCCATGTGTACCCATGCCCAGTCGCTGTGAGTGTTCCCGATCATTTCATCCATGACTTGCTGGAACGTTGCCGGTGCATTGGTCAACCCAAACGGCAGGACCGTCGGCTCGAAGAGTCCTTTTTTCGTGATGAATGCTGCTACCTTACTTGCACTCGGAGAGAGAGGGATCTGCCAGAATCCACTGCAGAAATCCATCTTCGATCTGAACTTTGCATTCCCCAATCGTTCAAGAATGTCATCTGGCTCAGGCATCGGATAGACATCTCGTCTTGTCATCTTGTTAAGCTCCCAATAATTGATACAGAATCTCAAATTCTTCGCATCAATCAGGCGGGATTTGTCTTTTGGTACAATGAGAACCAGGGAGGCCCATTTGGAACTTCCTCTCTTGGCAAGTCCCAGTTCGATCAGTTTATCGACGTGCATGTCAATTAACTCTTGGGTCACAGGCGGAACTTTCCTTGCCTGCAGGTTGGTTGGCTTCAGGTTCTCCATTGTGAATTTGATCTTGTGAACAGTTGTCTGGCTTGACCCTAGTGCGTTGAGATTGAATTTAAAGATGTCATGGTGTTGGAGTAGAAGTTCCCTCAGGGTCCTCTTCCCTTGTTCCTTGACATCTGCATTTTCCACAAACCGTTCGATGACCTTGAGATTTCGTTGTTGGACAGACTCTCAATTGGGTAGAGGTTGACTGTGTCTGCCCAGGCTCCAGTTGTTGGGCCCATCCTAGGCCCCTTGAGAAGTAGAACGTTTTCCTCGCTGTTGATGATGCCTTTGTATTTTGAGACAAAATCGTAGCTGAGAATTCCCTGGTGGAGGGATTCCTTTGTTGACACTTGAATGCCCTGGTGCCAATGTAAAAAGGGACGAGTGCCTTACCAATCACTTTCATCATCCCTCCATTGGCCAGCGTCCACCATTGTGTGCATGGATGAATTGAAACCTCCTTGGGAATTACGTCTTCCCTGATGAAACTATTGGTGGCCCCTGTGTCCACCAATACACGGAGCATCTTCGCTCCGCACTATGCAAGAATCATTGGAACTGGGTTCTCCAAGGGGGCAGGAACCCAAATTGTCTCCTGGCCCTGTATGGCGCCCACTGATCTGTCTGGGGGCGTATCCTGGAGAGCTCCAACTGACTTCTTTGACTTCTCAGGTCTCAGGTGATTCATTCTCCCTGACGACCTCGCGGCCTCCCTTTCCATGGCTTTGGACTTCCTCCTTGTCGTTTGTGCCGGTCCACCCTGCTTTGGTCGAGATGAGTCATCGCGTCCTTTCTAGTTCGCCCAGTCACTCTTTTTCTCGACCCGATCTCGGAGTCCTTGCCGCTTGACCTCTTGTCGCACGGCCTCCAAGGCCTTCTCCATCGAAGGGTACAGGGTCCCTCTCAATTGTACCTTGAGAGAAGGCAGTAGTCCGTTCACGAACTTACTGACTAACAGTGCTGTCGAGGGGTTCTTTTCTGCAGTGAGGATGGCATCTTCCACTTGAAATCGGAATTCCTCAACACTCTTGTGGCACGACCACGAAGTTGATTTCTGGTCTTCCACACAAGTTCCTTGTCGGTCCACTTTCCTTGAGAGGACGCTTCCTCCATCTCATCAAGGAACTTGATCACATCATCCTTGTTCTCCCCAGAGAACGTGGGTAAATCTCAAATCCCAAGTATTGCCCACTTGGTCTTGTTTGATGGAGTCAGGCTCGACTCCATTCTCCTCATTTGGGGTGTGTACGGAGTTGCACCCATCATCACTGCAGCATGGGCTTCCCATCAGCCATCATCAGAGACATTGGTCTCTGGCACCACACTTGCAGTCCTCCTGCCATCCTCTCAGGCAGACCCCCTTGGTCTCCCACCCTCTGCCATCTTGCTGGTCAGCAGAGCCAGCATGGCCTCAATATGGTCCATCTTTGCCAGAGAGCTCTCAACCGCTAAGAGTCTCACTAGGATCGCAGGGTCTGACTCCCCTTGTGGGATTGGAGAAGAAGTGAGTGAAGTTCTCCTTGTGGGTGATGCATCGGTCGCCATGCTCGAGGCAGAAATCGCTGGACGCAAGAAGTTCGTCTTCATTGTGGTCAGGGACTTATCCGCTGCAGAACTCATCTTAGTTCTAAGGTATATCTTACTGTGTCTCTGTAGTGTTCTTAGGATAGTCTATGGTGGGACTATCCTGCCGTCGTCGCCAAAATGTTAGAGCACCTAGTAAGGGGTGAACCTAGAGGCTAAGAGTTGTGTTGGGAAAAGGTCCTTTATTGTGGGCAAATCAGCCCTTTTATACCTACAACCAACAGCTAGGGGACCGTTGGTCCCTGGCTGTTATTCTAACAGCCATAGGAGTCGTCTCCGAAATTCACCCTGCCGATTTCCTCCGGAAATCTGGGGGCTCACTCAGGGGGCGCAGGGTGCAAGGAATTCCTGCTGAGAGCCTGGCACTCTCACATTGTTCCAATTGCCCAATTTACACTTTCCTCGCTTGGAATCGTCCCTTCATGACTTCGACTTGGTTGATCCACAATCAAACTTTCCTTCTTGTGCCTTTCAATTGCAATACGAGTCTTCTTGACAATATTTTTCTTCAACAGCCCTGATCATTGCCTCACGTAGGATCAGGTAAAGTTTCCCTCACAACTTGTCCTGAAGTCATGGGATCAATTCATCAATGAATGTCACCAGGAATTCCTGTGTTATCACTTGCCACACCATAGCTTCCACTTGCATTGAGAATTCTTGAACTTGTTCCTCGTTTTTCTGGTGGAACGGTTGAACTTTGGCAAACACCTTGTAACAGTCCACCTTATCACATGCATATGTCTGTACCAACCTCTCCTTCAGGTTGATCCACATGACAGTATGCAGTGTCCTCCTTACCATCCGTGCCCAGTCCTAGACCATGGTTGCTCTCCCTGAGAGTCTGTTCACTGCTCGGATCACGAGTTTCAACTTGTTCCATCTGGCTTGAATTGCTACTTCCTCCATATTCTCCATAAAGGCTACCATATCCTCTCCACTTACACTGGAGAATTTGGGTAGGTCTTGAAGTCCCACTACTACATAGTAGCTTCCACCAGTAGTCGATCCTGTTATCACACTGGCTCCTTGGCTTGATGATGATGATGTTGGTTTCTGAAAGGTGAATGGTCCAGAATAAATCATTTGGAGACTTTGATGTTGCTACCTTGATGTGGCTACATGGTCGTCTGCTTCATTTTCATGCACTGGGAACTTTGTGCTCTTCCTTGGCACTGGTGTACAAGCATCCTCATCTATCTCCTCCTTGATATCTTCCATTTTGGAGCTTCTCTCCTCATCCTCAGAGTAAGTCTCAAAAGCCTTGCCCTTTTTTGCAGTTATCATGATTGCAGTGTCTTTCTTTCGCATGGACGTCCACTTGACCCTAGCAATCCTTGCAGCCTCATCTTCTGGCACCATTGGAACTTCCCTTTTATTACTGCTCATTTCCTTGTTCGTTGGATTGTCTGGTCTATGGTAATAGCAAAGATGATACTGCTATTGTCGCCAAAATGTTATAGTAAAGGATCAATGTGCAATGGAGACCCCAAAAGTGAGGGAGTTTGTGTGTGGGTAAATCCATTTTATTAAATAAACATTCTCCAATTTATATCTAGGCCTAGCCATTATAGGCTGACCATTTACAACAGTCATATATTCATTAATTCCGTTATTTATCTGTTATTCCAATGCTAGGGAAATTCCTGGCAGGAATTTCTTTTAATTTCTTGATCTCTATAACAATATGTTAAATTTTAAGGGAAAAAAATTCTTGGATCTAAGGGGGGGGAATTTCTTGACTTGCTTGATCCGTCCATTTGTTTGCAGTCAAGTATGCACTCTTGATCCCTGTTCACTTTGCTAATTCTTGGTGAAGCTTGTCAGTAATTTCTTTTCCTTGATCGCTTATATGGTAGTCCCTATCTTCTAATCAGGTTGAGTATAGCTTCAGCCACTGTCCTTGCAGTTGTATCAGGGATGGCATAGACTTCAGGCCACTTCAAATAGAGATCCTGCATCACTACTGCATACATGTTCCCATGGTGGGACTTGGGCAGTGGTCCTATTAAATTGATTCCTACCATTTCCCATGGTTACTTTGCTTTGATTGGTTGGAGTGGCCCTGCAGCCAGAAAATTCGCCATCTGGTGCTTCTGACATCGCAAGCATGCTTGGAACCCAGTCTTCAATGTCCTTCTACATCAATGGCCACTAGTATGTCATAACCTTGCAACTATTCAGTTTTTCAGTTTTGTACAGTTGGTTGGAATTTTTGCTTTGGCCACGGCTTGTATCTTCCCAGGGTTCTGACACCATCATTCCCTATGATGTGCCCAAGGTACTCCATTCGTTTCTTCCCCTTCCAGCGTCATCATTGCCCTTGATGGCTCGTAAAATCCAGTCGAATTCGGGGTCTTTGCACAGCTCGTTGTAGTTGGGGGCATAGCACTGATTGCAGTAAGCTATCCATCTTCGTTTGTGATTGCATCTTTCACTCAATTGTCTGCAAATGGTTACCTTGATAAGGCATCACCATTCAAATGTACTCATCTTGCGCAATGAGTAATCTTGATCAGAAAAAATTCCTGGATCCTCATGATCCATCTGGCAATCTTCCTTGTGGGCTCCTTCTGGTCAAAGAGCCACTGTAGTGCAGCATGGTCTGACTTGACCTCGAATTTGCTCCCTAGTAATAGGTGTCTCCATTTCTCTAGGAAATAAACAATCACATATGCTTCATGTTTGGTCACAGACCAGTTCGACTCAGTCTTTCTCAGAGATTTTCTTCCATAGGCAATCACATGCCAATCGGTGCGAGTAAAATTGGAAATGCCCAATTGCTACTTGATGGTCAAAGCACTCCTGCTTTGATCATCAAATCCACCTCTTTGTCAATGATTACCTGCATTGCCAGAGAGACTCTCCTTGGTCTTGCCTTGATCGGGGTTGAATCTGTCACCTCAATGTCGTGGACAGCTGTCTTGCTGCCACCTCCCTTGGCAAGTTGGATTTGGAAGACATCCTTGTTCTAAAAGCAACTCCTCTAACTGCTTCTTCTAATCCTCATCGAGGTCCGCCTTCTTTGCTTGTAGTCTAAGCATCCGCGTGATCTCTTCATCGATCACCGGCTTGAGAAGGAACGAAACGAATGTTGCTGGGCTTCCATCAAGGTTACTTGGTAGCTCCACCTTCCTTTACAGGGTCAGTGACTTGGTCTTCCAATTAAGGGTTCCTTCGTACTTCTTGAGGATGTCAAATCCTATCACACCAGCATACAGGAAATCCACTATGTTGAAGTTGTGACCATATTCGCAGTTGCCAAGCTTCAATACGATCTCAGCTTGTCCTGAGATTGGGATCTTTCCTCCCACTGCTGTTGTCCACTGGCCTTCCACCTCTTTGACTTTGCACTCACCAGGAATAAATTCTTTTTGGACAAAACTGTCTGTCGCACCAGAGTCCACAAGGAATTCAACTTCTTCCCCATCGATCTCGCCTCTCAATTTGAGCAGTTGACCCACCTTGGTAAGGGGATAGGTCCTCTCTTCCTCTTGTATGATGCTGTTGTACTTCTTTGGCTTAGAAGATTTCTCTTGGGAGCCTTGGGGGAATCAAGGCAATCAGCCTGTCAATGGCCTGGTTATTCACAGTTCCAACACTTGGGCAGGGTCGAAATTTTACTGGATCTGTCTGTCTCCTTGCTAGACTTGTTCCTGGCACTTGATTTCCCATCTCCACATTTGGAATCATCCTTTGATTGTGACTTTGATCTCATTGATCCATAATTGGATTTCCCTTCATGTGCTTTGCAATCACAGTACAAATCTTCTTGATGATTCCTCTTTGATGGCCTTGCTTGTTGCCTCCCTCAGCATAGGGTATAGCTTCCCTCGCAACTTGTCACGAAGTCGCAGGATCAAGCCATTGACGAATGTTGTCACCAGGAATTCTTCATCGGCGTGGGTCATTGCTTGCCACACAGTTGCTTCCACCCTCATCGAGAATTCCTGGACTCTTTCCTTGTTCCTCTGGCGTAGGGCTCAAACCTTGGCAAAAGCCTTATAGCAATCCACCTTGTCACGTGCATAGGTCTGTATCAATCTTTCCTTGAAGTCAACCCATGTGACCATCTGCATCCTCCTCACCATCCGTGCCCAATCTTGGACCATAGTCGCTCTTCCTGTGAGCCTGTTCATGGCTCAGATCACAAGTTCCAACTCGTTCCATCTGGCTCAAATCGTCACCTCCTCCATGTTCTCCACAAAGGCTACCACATCTTCCCCGCTTGCTCCAGAAAATTTGGGTAGGTCTTGAAACCCCACTACTCCATAGTGGCTTCCACCAGTGGTCAGTCCTGTCATCACGCTTGCTCCTTGGCTCATAGATGATGTCATCTTCTGAGGGGTGAACGATCCTGAGTAGATCACCTGAAGACTTTGACGCTGCCACCTCGATGTGGCTGCACGGTCCTCGCTATTGAGTCCTTGCAGTAGGGTTCTCGTGCACGCATTCAGCGCCTGTGCCCCATAATAGTGCATTGCCATTTGAATTCACTCTCTCAGCACAATGATTGACCTTGATCAGAAAAAATTCCTGTATCCTTGTGATCCACCTGGCAATCTTCCCTGTAGGTTCTTTTTGATCAAAGAGCCATTGAAGCGCCATGTGATCTAACTTGACGTCAAATTCACCACTTAGGAGCAAATGTTTCCATTTTTCTAGAAAGTAGACAATTGCATACGCTTAACACTCAGTTGCAGACCAATTCAATTCAGTCTTGCTGAGGGAGTTACTCCCATACAGTTAGGTTTATTCAAGTTTGTACGTTTTTAGAGGCACTGCAGTGTGCTGACGTCACAAGGCAGTCTGCTGACGTGGCATGGGAACTGAAAATTTTCAAAGTCAAAAGTCCCTCAGTGGGGCTTGAACTGGCGCTGGAATTTTTGGCGCCAGCCATTTTCCACCTGTGCCACCAGCACTTTTGCTAAAGAGAACGAAAATTTTGTTAGGTCACCAAGTTGTCCCAATAATAACGGCATGTGCTGTAATTATTGGTGTTGTATGAAGTAGAAAAAACTTGCCAAAGGGGGCATAACCAACACAAGGTTAGCGCCATGCTTGCGCCTCTCTGAAGCACCCATACAAGTGTTTATTTTATG
>CDFF01070757.1:0-14268 GCA_000826265.1 Acanthamoeba culbertsoni
CTTTGGGGAAATTCAGGAACTTCAAGAAAGGCAGCTAGGTAGTGGACATCAGATGCTGTGTGTGGAGTTAAGGTTGGAGAGGATCAAGGTAGTCCCTGATTGGAGGAAATTCCCTTCCACAGGGGTAATTGTGGAAGAGGAAAAATTTCCAAGAAAATCCCATTGGTGTAAAGTTGATGTAACTCCCTACCAATGGGATTAAATACGAAAGACTTATACAAAATAAACATTCCTGTTTACCACCATAAAACACACCTTTATTGGAGCTAGACGCCAGAGTACACACTCACATTTTGGATGATGGCAGGATTGTCTTAACCACAGCAATTCTATAACCAAGAGTGTACCCTCTGAAGGAATCATCTATCATAAAGCTTGCTGAACATGTCCACAAGGGATAATAGGAAGCTGATGGTACCAGCCTGGGTGGACTCTGGACTAAAGTATGGAACCCTGGCTTGAGTGATCAGCTGAGGGTGGATTTGAAGTGGAGGATGAAACTCAACAAGTAAAGTCTGCTACGAACTTGGAGTTGGCAGAACTTGAAGGCAAGGGTAAAGGTGAAAACGCATGGGTCATCAGTGAGGACAACCTACTTGTCTACAGTGAGACTTTTGAGGATCATCTTTATCATCTATGCGAAATGTTCAAGCACATCCACAACAGGAATTTATTTGTTAAGATTGACAAATGTGACTTTGTCCCAAGTATGATGGAATACCTCAGGCACATCATCAGTAGCAAAGGAGTGAGTACTGACCCTGAGAAGATTTGAGTGGTGAAGGAAGTCAGAGTGCCTAGGGATAAGACTGTCTAGCTTCCTTGGACTCATGAGCTACTACTGTTGATTTGTGAAAGACTTTGCGAAGATTGCCAGACCCCTGTCAAAGATGACAGGTGACAAAGAGAAGTGGAAATGGGGAGCTGATCAGCAAGAGGCCTTTGATTGAATCAAGAAATCTCTGATCAGTGTGCCAACATTACATTACCCCAATTTCAAGAGACTATACCGAGTGTGCTGCGATGCAAGTCTCTACATGATAGGAGCATGCCTCAAGCAATCAGAGGACGGGAAGAATTGGCATGTGATTGCCTATGGAAGCAAATCTCTGAGCAAGACCGAGTCGAACTGGTCTGCAACCGAGCGTGAAGCGTACACGATTGTTTATTTTCTAGAAAAATGGAGACATCTGCTACTAGGGAGCGATTTCGAGGTCAAGTCAGACCATGCTGTGCTCCAATGGCTCTTCGATCAGAAGGAGCCCACGGGAAAGATTGCCAGATGGATCACAAGGATCCAGGAATTTTTTCTGATCATAATCACTCATCACACGAGACGAGTGCATTCGAATGGTGACGCCTTGTCAAGGGAAACCATTTGCAGACAACCAGATGAAGAATGCAGGTGCAAGTGACGATGGACAGCTGACCGCTATCAGTGCTGTGCCAGAACCGAATTATGATGAGCTGTGCAAGGACCCTGAATTTGAATGGATTCTACGTGCCATTGAGGGCAATGACAATGCTGGAAGGGGGAGGAACACGCAACAACAAGCTCTCCTAGAACAAATCGTAGTGGATGAGAAACAAGTCTACAGAACATATTGGCCAACTCTGAAATCGAAGAAGGATGGAGAACGCAAGCTAAACACAATGCTACAGTGGATCGTACCAAGATCGATGCAGGAAGAACTGATGAAGATCCATCATGATTCACTGATCGGTGGACATCTTGGTAGAGACAAAATCTACCAGAAAATGGTACCAAATTACTGGTGGCTGTCGATGTGGAGAGACATCGACCATTGGGTCAAATTGTGCCTGCAATGCCAGGAGCATCGAGGCGCGAGTGGACCGACAGCTGGGCCTTTAAAACCGATCATCGCTGAGAGCCCATGGGATACCATTGGAATCAATCTCATAGGACCACTACCCAAGTCAAAAAGAGGAAACACCTACACCATGGTGATGCAAGATCTTTTCTCGAAATGGCCAGAAGTTTATGCAATCCCAGATTCAACCGCAAAGACCATGGCCAAAGCAATAATCAAACCAATAAGGAGATGGGGACCTCCCAGAAAAATCATCAGCAATCAAGGAAGCGTTCATGGCAATCCTTCATCAAGAGTTAGCCAGGTGACTCGGCATCAAGCAATCCTACTCAACTCCAGAATATTCACAGACAAACGGACAGGTGGAGCAATTCAACAGGACGCTCAAGGGAATGATATCCCGCTACGCAAACAGCAAACAGGACAATTGGGATGCATTTCTACCTTTATTGTTATATGCTTACAGATCAAGCCCTCAGAAGTCAACTGAGAGGAGCCCCTACGAAGTGCTCTTTGGTCGCCCCACGCCCCTGTTAATTGATGTTTGATGGGAGGAATCAACGAAATCAAGTACAGACGAGTGGATTTCCAAGCTCAGGAAAGCCCAAGAAATCATCCAAGACGAAGTCAAAGTCAAACTTCAAGCTGCAAGGACAGAGATGGAAGAGAACCATGAATCGAAGCGCGATCCGATCTACACACCAGGTGATCAAGTGATGATCCGCGTACCCACGAAGGGACGAGCGAGGAAGTTAGCCAAGAAATGGAAAGGACCCTACGCCGTGATTGATCAGCCAAGTGCACAGACTGTTCTGCTTGGTGATGGCAAGGGAGGAAAATTCAAGCTCAACATTGAGAGGACCAAACACTACATTTCTGGATCTAGTGGACAACCAAAACCGATCAAGGATGATCCCAAGGTTGAGATCACAGAGGAAGACTCTAGGGCTGTGACGAAAACCGGGACGGTTTTGTCTTAGTCAGGGGGTATATTGGAGAGATAAGGAAAATGTTAGGAAATTCCCGCCTGGAATTTCCCCAGATCCAGAATAGAGTTAAATAACGGAAATAACAAATATATGGCTGTTAAACGGTTAGCCAGTAACGGCTAAAGCCTGAGTATAAATACCCAAACTTTTATTAAATAAACTAGATTTTACCCACACACAAACTCCCTCATTCTTGGGGTCTCCACTGCCCAGATTACCCTAACTACAACAGGAGCAAGTCTTCAGGCTAACTGAACAATGTGCACTGGGCAGTGATCAGGCTGCACGATTTGCCTGAGTTTAGTGGAAAGGAGACAGAGGACATCTGTGCTTTTGTGGATGAGATGGAGGAGGCTTCCAATCACAGTGCATGGGAGGAAGATGAGCTTGTCACAAGAACAGTAAGACTGTTCTTTAAAGTTCAGTTGAATCGCTCAACCTGTCCATTTGTCTGCAAGTGTCCTGGGGTAAAGTATGCTCTCTTGATCCCCATTCATCTGTTCAATTCTTGATGTAGCTCGGTGATGACTTCTCGTCCTTGATCTGCGATGATCTTGAATCGAATTGAGTAAGGCCTTGGCCATGGTCTGGGCCTTTGCATCGGGAATTGGGTACACCTCAGGCCACTTCGAGAATAAATCCTGAAGTACCACAGCATAGGTGTTCCCCCTCGTAGTCTTGGGGAGGGGTTCGATGAGATTGACCCCTACTTTCTCCCATGGTTCAGTTGTCCAGATTGAGAGGAGAGGTCCTGCAGTTGGCTTGACTTCATCACGGTACACTTGACACCTCAGGCATGCTCAAATCCACTTGTTCACATCATTCCACATCCTTGGCCACCAATACCTGGTTACAAGGTGTCCATATACCTTGTCTCGGCTGAGATGTCCACCTAGAGGAGAGTTGTGATATTCCTCTAGAATCTCTTTCCTCAGCTCTTGAGGCATGATCCACTGAAGCTGGGCAATTGTCTTTGGCTTGGCTTTCCCCGTTTTCCCTGGTTGTGGCCAAAAGGTTTTGTAAACTTGGTCATCTTGAATAATCAAGAAGGGCCAGCTGTCAAGCTGTCTTCCCCTCTCCTACTTGAGTGTCGCCCTTGATTGCTCATATGATCCACTCGAATTCCAGATCTTGTAATAAAAATTTCTTATTCGCAATAGGTTCAAGGCTCGATACCTGGCCATCACTCTTAGTGAGGTCCCTGGCTATCAGCTCACAGGACATTGCATCCCCGTTCAGATGAATTCGCCCAGCTAAATGTTGAATCGGCAAAGGGAAAAATTCCTGGATCTTCATTATCCATCTTGCGATTTTACCTGTCAGGTCCTTCTGATCGAAAAGTGATAAACCGTCAGTAGTAATTCGCCAGACCCAGAAAGCTATGGACTGCTCTTCAATCTTTCGGCACTGCAGTCCTTTCCACAGCTTCGATCTTTTTCAGGTCAGTCTTGATCCTATTGTTTGAAATCACATGCCTGAGGTAGGTCATCTCCCTTGGCACAAATTCGCTCTTGTCCATCTTGACAAAGAGGTTCCGGTTCCAGATCTGCTGGAATACATCCTTGAGATGGCGGATATGTTCCTCGAATGTTGCACTGAAGATCAGAAGATTATCCATATGCACCCATGCCCAGTCGCCTCATGTGTTCCCGATCATTTCGTCCATGACCCGCTGGAACGTTGCCAGTGCATTGGTCAATCCAAAAGGCATGACTGTCAGCTCAAAGAGTCCTCTCCTTGTGATGAATGCCACCACCTTGCTTGCACCTGGAAAAAGGGGAATCTGCCAGAATCCACTGCAGAAATCCATCTTCAATCAAAACTTTGCATTTCCTAGTCATTCAAGAATGTCATCTGGCTCAGGCATTGGGTAGACATCTCGTCTTGTCATTTTGTTTAGCTCCCAATAATCAATACAGAATCTCAAATTCTTTGCATCAATCATGATTGATGTTTTTTGGTACAATGAGAACCAGGGAGGCCCATTCAGAACTTCCTCTCTTGGCAAGTCCCAGTTCAATCAGTTTATTGACGTGCATGTAGATTAACTTTTGGGTCCCAGGTGGGGCTTTCCTTGCCTGCAAGTTGATTGGCTTCAGGTTCTCTGTCATGAATTCAATCTCATGAACAGTCATCCAGCTTGATCCCAGCGTGTCAAGATTGAACTTGAAGATATCACAGTGTCGAAGTAAAAGTTCCCTCAGGGTCTCCTTCCCATGTTCTTTGACATCTGCGTTTTCCATCAACTGTTTGATCACCCTTGAGATCTCGTCATCAGACAGACTCTCAATTGGGTAGAGGTTGACCCCCTTTGCCCAGGCTCTGGTTGCTGGGCCAATCCTAGGCCCCTTGAGAAGTAGGATGTTTTCCTCGCTATTGATAATGCTTTTGTACATCAAGACAAAATTGTAACTGAGGATTCCTTGATGGAGGGATTCCCTTGTTGACACATAGAATTTGTGCTTGAATGCTCCAGTGCCAATGTGAAAGGGAATGGACGCCTTCCTGATAACCTTCATTGTTCCTCTGTCAGCCAGTGTCCATCGCTTTGTGCATGGACAAATTGGAAGTTCCTTGGGAATTACATCCTCTCTGATGAAACTATCAGTGGCCCCTGAGTCCACCAATACATGGAGCATCTTTGCTCTGCACTGTGCAAGAATCATTGGAACTTGGTTTTCCAGGGGGGCAGGAACCTGAATTGTCTCCTGGCCTTGTAGGGCGCCCACTGATCTGTCCAAGGGCGCATCCTGGAGGGCTCCAACTGACTTCTTCGACTTCTCAGGTCTTGGGTGATTCATTCTCCCCATTGACCTCACGGCCTCCCTTTCCTTGGGAGTCAGCTTAGGACACTCAGACTTCCAATGTCCTTCTTCATCGCAATGCCAGCATGATGTTGAATTCCAATCCCTTGGGCTTCTTCCTTGTTATCTGTGCTGAACCACCCTGTCTTGATTGAGATGAGTTGTCATGTCCTTTCCAGTTCGCCCAGTCACTCTTCTTCTTGACCCTATCTTGGAGTCCTTGCCGCTTGACCTCACATCACATGGCCTCCAGGGCCTTCTCCATCAAAGTATACAGGGTTCTGAATTGTGTTACCAATGTACAGATTTCCTGCGCCCCACGCCCCTTGGATGAGCCCCCAGATTTCCAGAGGAAATCTTAGGGGCAAGATTCGGAGTCCAAATTCAGAGGAATTGGACTCTGATTGCTGTTGGACTAATGGCTAGGACCAACGGGTCCCTAACTGTTAAATGTAAGGATAAAAGGGCTCATCAGCCTGGAATAAAGGACTTTTCATGACCTCACACTGAGCCCTCTTGGTTCACCCCTTACTTGGCACTCTAACATTTTGGCGACGATGGCAGGATAGTCCCACCATAGACTATCCGTAAGAACACTCAAAGGAGACACAGTAAGACATACCATAGATGAGCTTGTTGAGTGACAAGTCCCTGGCCTCAGCAAGAACGAGTCTCTCCAGGCCAGTGATGACTGCAAACTCAGGCGCAAGTGGATCCTCACCCTCAAGGCATATGTCCCCCTCGGTCTCTCCAGCTCCCCAGTCAGAACTGGACTCTACAATCCTTGCTAGGCTCACCTTGGTGGAAAGCTTGCTAGCAGAAATCAACCAGTTGAAGTTGATGATAACAATGTTGACTGACCAGATGGCCCAGTTGGTTGGACAGCCTCCAAATCCCAGTGGAGAGGAAATGGAGTGCTGCAGAGGAAGAGGGACAGCAAGCAGTAGAACGCAAAATCCATAGTTGGGAGGCCCAAGCTGCAGTGATGACAGGGGTGACACCCTATGTGCCCCAAGGGCAGAAACCCAATACAACAGTGACCACCACGAAGTCAATGAAGTGGGCGATCCTCAGAGTGAGGGATCTTCCCACATTCACTGGAGACAATAAGGAAAATGTGATACGTTTCCTTGATGATATGGAAGAGGCCTCAGACCAAGGACAATGGACCAAGGAGGAGCTGATTAAGAAGACAAGGAACCAGCTCCACAGTCACACCAAGATCATCTGCAAGTGGATCAGAACCGCAATCAGGATGAATAAACCCATCACATGGGATGTTTTTCCAGAAAAACTCACCCAAATATACAGGGAGGACAAGAAGGACTGTTACAAGGCCTACAAGAAGATGGACTCCCTGGCACAAAGGTCCAACAAGAGTGTGGAGGAGTTCACACTACACATGGAATATGTAGTCTGGGCTGCCAAGAAAGACCCACGAGATGCCCTCCTAGTCAGCAAGTTCATGAATGGATTGCTGACACCTCTCAAGATACGTCTGAGAGGTATACTCTACCCCACCCTCAAGAAAGCTCTGGAGGCAGCAACCCACAAACAGAGGAGACAGGATCTCTGCAGCAAACTCAAGCAACAAGACCAATCAGAGGCACAGAATCAAGAGGATTCTGGGCAATCAGGGAATGGTGGTAGGAGTAAAAGCAAGAAGGAGATTGCAAGAATCTCCAAGAAGGATCAGCCTCCAGGTGTCTGCTGGCATTGCAGAGAGACTGGTCATGAAGTCAGAAGAATGACTGCTCAAAGCTCACAGTAAAAGGAGCACAAAGCTTTAAAGGCAGGGAAGTTCAACCGATCAAAGACTGAGAAGAAGCACACTGCAGAAGCTGTTCAAGGTCCAGTAGAGATCCCTGCTCCCCTTGAGAATTGATTTGATCTGTGTGCTGGTGGACTCAGGTGCCACCAATAGCTTCATTTGAGAGGATGCTGTGCCCCTAAAGGCATCAGTGCGACCCTGCTCAAAACAGTGGACCACCACAGATGGTGGACCCATGTCAGTCTTGGGGAAAGTCACCCTCCCATTTCGTGCCAGGACTGGCTCCTACAAGAACGAGTTCTTTGTTGTGTCCCAGGAGGCCCCTCACAAGAGGATCCTCAGCTACAATTTCATCAGAAAACAAAGGGGATACATTGACAGTGAGGATGAGAGGCTCATCCTCAAGGGTCCAAAGGAAGGACCAGCCAGCAAAAGAGAGATTGATGGAATCAACCTCTACCCCCTCAGGAATTTGTCAGAAAATGAAGTCCTAGCAGCCATCAACAAGCTAGTTGAGAACACTGATCTAGAGTCTCAAGACAAAGGAGTCCTGAGAAATCTACTCCATAAACATTGTGACATCTTCAAGTTCAACCTCAATGCCCCAGGATCCAGCAAGACTACCGTGCACAAGATTGAATTCACAGAGACAAACCCAAAACCGATCAGAAGCCTAATTGGAGCTCCTTTTCCTTGCTAGCCTGAGTTTCCTCCCAATCAACTACAAGAATTCGAGATTCTGTATTGATTACCAGGAACTCAAGAAGATTATGAGAAGAGATGTCTACCCAATGCCAGAACCTGACAACATCCTGGAATGCCTAGGGAAGGCAAGGTACTGTTCGAAGATGGACTTCTGCAGTGGATTTTGGCAGATTCCTCTGTCTCCAAGTGCAAGCAAGGCTGCTGCCTTCATCACGAGGAACTCTTCAAGTGGATTTCGGAGTTGAGATTCGGAGGAAGACAACTCTGATGGCTGTTAGAATAATGGCCAGGGACCAACAGTCCCCTAGCCATTGATTGTAAGTATAAGAGGGCACACTTGCCCATAATAAAGGACTTTTTCTGAGACAACTCTTAGCCTACAGGCTCACCTCTTACTTGGTGCTCCAACATTTTGGTGACGATGGCAGGATAGTCTCACCATAGACTATCCTAAGAACACTATGGAGACACAGTAAGACATACCTTTAAGCTAGGATGAGTTTCACAGCAGATAAGTCCCTGATTGCAACAAAGACAAGCTTCTCACATCCAGCAATTTCTGCCTTGAGCGCATCACCCATGAGGAGAACTTCACCCACTTCTTTTCCAATCCCACAAGGGGAGTTGGACCCTGCAATCCTAGTGAGACTCTCAGCAGTTGAGAGCTCTCTGGCGAAGATGGACCATATCGAGGCCATGCTGGCTATGTTGACTAGCAAGATGGCAGGGGGTGGGAGACCAAGAGGGTCCACCCAAGAGGATGGCAGGAGGACTGCAAGTGTGGTGCCAGAGACCAACATCTCTGATGGTGGATGGGAAGCCCATGCTGCCGCAATGACGGGTGCGATGGTGTATGCACCCTGACCTGAATGAGAAGAATGGAGTTGAGTTTGACTCCATTGAATGAGACCAAGTGGGCAATACTTGGGGTTCAGGATTTACCCACGTTCTTCAAGGAGAACAAGGAAGATGTGATCAAGTTCCTTGACAAGATGGAGGAAGTGTCCTCCCAAGGAAAGTGGACTGATGAGGAACTTGTGTGGAAGACCAGAAATCAACTTCGCAGTCGTGCCAAGGTCACATGTGGATGGATCCAAACCATGCTGCAAATCAGGAGGACAATCACCTGGGAGGAACTGAGGAAGGAGCTCACAACTGCCTACGGTGAGGACAAGACCAATTGCTACTTGGCCCACAAGAAGATGGACATGTTGGTCCAAAAGTCTCACGAGAGTGTTGAGAAATTCCAATTATGAGTGGAAGATGCCATCTTCACTGTGGAAAAGAACCCTTCGATGGCTCTATTAGTTAGTAAGTTTGTGAATGGACTACTACCTCCTCTCAAGGTATGATTGAGAGGGAAACTACAATCAACCCTCTACAACAACCTACTGGCCGCCAGGAAAGCTGCTGCAAAGGAAAAACTGAGGCAAAATGCAAAGTATTGCAAGTGGAGTAGGCAAGAAAAAGGGTCAATGGAGTGGTGCACAAAAAGAGGAAGGTCAAGGAGCAAAGACCTTCCAGAGGGACAAGTGCAAGAGAGACACTTCCCTAAAACCTAAAAAAGGATCGAGGCTGAGAGGGCCAGGGTGTTGAACCTGTGGCAAGGAGGGCCACAGACAGGTTGACTGCCCTGAGCATGAGATGAAGACCAAGACTTTGGGTGCCATCCAAGCTGAGAAGATGCAAACAATCAATGCTCTGATTTTGGTATGTACGCTGAAGGTCAAAGGTCAACTTGGGAAAAAGATGTTCAAATTCCTGGTCGACTTAGGCATGACCAATAGCTTCATGTGCAAGGACGTGACACCAAAAGGAGTGCAAATCAGGCCGTGCAACCAAGAATGGACCTTAACATCAGGGAGAAAGCTGTGAGTTGAGAGATGAGCAATTCTCAAACTCAGACTAGGGACTGAGAGCTACCAACATGAGTTCAACATTGTCCCAGGCAACTACATAGCAGAATTTAAGGATACAATTTCCTAATAAAATACTGAGAACAGTTGGATGCTGCCAAGGGAGTTTTACAACTCAGCAAAAAGACCACCCCAACATTGGGCAAAGGGATTGTGACAATTCCTTACCTCCTTGAGAATGTGACCCAAGAAGAAATCAAGGCTCTGCTTGACAAATTGGTTGCAAGTGCGGATTTATTTCTGGCACGGAGGAAGCAACTACGAGAGTTGTTAGAAAGGAACAAGGATGTGTTCCAGGTTCAGTTGAATCAGCCAGGTGCAAGCCGTACTCCTGAACACCATATCAAAATCACCAACAACAGACCAATCAGAGCAAGACCAAGGCAAGTATTGCCAGCCATACAGCAAGTCATTGAATTGACAAGGAGGTCGACAAGATGCTCAAGGCAGGAGTCATCCACAAGTCAAAGAGTGAATGGGCTGCGCCAGTCCTGATGGTTGGGAAAAAGGAACCAGGTGCATGGAGATTCTGTATCAATTACAGAGATCTTGATAAAATAACCTATCATGACCTCTACCCAATGTCGGATCCCAACAAGTGCCTGGATGGACTGGGGAAAGCCAGATTTTGATCAAAGACGGACTTTGCAAGCGGTTTCTGGCAGATACTGATGACTGAGGAAGCATTGAGGATTGCCACCTTCATCACAAGGAACAGATTGTTTGAACCGATCATTATGTCATTTAGTCTGACAAACATGCCCCTGACATTCCAATGGGTCATGGATGAGATGATCACCAAGGCGAAGGGCACCTGGGCATGGGTGCACATGGACGACCTGTTAATTTACAGCTCAACATTTGAAGAACATATCAGCCACCTCGAAGAAATCTTCAAACAAATCTGTGAGCAGAATCTCTATGTAAAAATAGGGAAATGCGAATTTGTACCAAGACAAACCACACCTTGAAGGGCATGATAGCCTGTTATACCAATATCAAGCAGGATAATTGGGACGTATACCTGCCACTCCTCCTATATGCTTATAGGTCAAGCCCCAGAAGTCAACTGGGAAAAGTCCCTATGAAATTTTTTTTGTATGCAATGTGCTGATGATTGTGGAAAACAAGAGCATTGATGGTGAGAACCAAGCCATGCCAGGCAAATGGATCCATGGCCTAGAGGAAGCCCAATGCATCATCCAAGGCGAAGTTGATGAGGCCTTAGGCCAAGTTCAAACTGACATGGCGAAAAGGCATCAACCCCACGCAAGCAAGTGCCAGCCAGGTAACCAAGTCTTCCCATGAAAGGCCAAGCCCAGAAACTGGCCAAGTGATGGAAAGGACCATACCAAGTAATAAGCCAACCCACTCCCCAGACAGTATTACTGGATGATGGGCAAGGTGGAACACTCAAGTTGAATATTGAGTGAACAAAGCTATATGTGGAAATTCGACCTGAGAAGAAAGCCAGGAACATGACACCTAAGTGGGAAGTGCCAAATCTGTATGAGGACCTCAAAGACAAGGAGTACAAGGTTGAAGACATAGTCAGCCATTGCAATACCAAGAAGGGCCACGAATATCAAGTACAATGAAAGGGCTACATAGTATGTGACAACACCTGGGTATCTGAAGATGACCTCTTAGCCAATTGACTCCAAGATGTGTACCTTGCCAGCCAAGTGCTGGAGGACAAGACTGGGACAGTCTCAACTTAGTCAGGGGGTATGTTAGCGTGTGGGGGCTAGGCTGGGGCAGGCACCCCCTTATAAGGGAGGAGCACACACCCCCTTTGGGGAAATTCAGGAACTTCAAGAAAGGCAGCTAGGTAGTGGACATCAGATGCTGTGTGCCTAAGGAGTTAAGGTTGGAGGGGATCAAGGTAGTCCCTGATTGGGGGAAATTCCCTTCCACAGGGATATATGTGGAAGAGGAGAAATTTCCAGGAAAATCCCATTGATATAAAGTTGATGTAACTCCCTACCAATGGGGTTAAATACGAAAGACTTATACAAAATAAACATTTCTGTTTACCACCATAAAACACATCTTTATTGGAGCTAGACGCCAGAGTACACGCTCACAGCAACTCCACACTGATGGGAATAAATATGAAACATTGCATGAGAATAAACATTCCTATTTATGCAAACAAAACCACCTTTATTAAGCTTATGTATAGGGGTTACATGCTCACAATCTGGAATATGGTAATTACAGAGACAATCTTGCCATCATTGCCAATATGATATAGTGTAAAATAATCTAAGCAGTGGGAGACATGAAGAATGAGGGAGTTTGAGTGTGGGAAATTCTGCTTTATTCAATAAACAATCACATAAGCCTAGCCATTACCAGCTAGCATTACAACCATTATTTATTTATTATTGTGCTGCTGGGGAAATTCCTGGCTTAGAAAAACAACTAACTGGTCGTTTCTCTTTAATACATCATATATAGAAATATATAGTGTATATAATTTACAGCCTTCGTCTTATTTTTGTTATTGTTATTCATCTTTTATATTCATTTTTCACATTGCGATTTTTTTGTTTCACTTTTATTTTATTTGTTCTTCGATAGCACATTATAGGGAAATCAGAGTTCAAAGTATGCACTGCTTTCGATTGCCATGCCTGTTCTGAAGGTCGTGATGAGTGCCTCAGAGGATGGCTCACTATGCTGTTAGGACTTCCAATTGGCCAATATGCTGCATCACATTTCAATATATTACCCTACTTACTACTTCATACCCAAGGAAAAAGCACATGTATTTTCGATTGTTGTTTTTTCAAATTTATTGTTAAATTTGGCTTTGCTGGGCATGGATGCACGACTACAAGATAGCCACTTCGGGTTTGAGGACAAATCCGTCAAGATCTAATCTTTCTCCTCCTCCACCAACAATATGCCTTCCGCCAGCATCAGAGCAACCTTGATTTACTGCAACGACTGCCATATTCGGCTACATCTATTCACCACAGAGGGAGTAGCCGGCACCCGGAGGAAATAGTTGTTGAAACACAGTGTGCTGTCTGAAGTCATTTGTTGTTGCCGGCGAAGGGCTGGGAGATGGGGAGGAACTCGGTGATGGTGTTGCTGAGGGAGAACTTGTAGCACTTGGTGAAGGGCTTGACGACGGTACTATGGTTCCCAAAATTACTATATTGTCGATACGATTATTTCCGGTATCACCGGTGGCTCCCGTGAGTTCAAAGCGAACCGAAGCTTGTGCATTGTCCCAAAGCTCAGTTCGAGACGTCAAGTCAATCGTTTTTAGTCCAAATGACGTAGGAATTGAGGAGATACTGGTAACCTGGTCTGTCCCAGTATAAACGTTGATGGTTGTAAAACCAGTGTTTGTCCTCTGAATGGCAAAAGTGATTTGAATGTTCTTAAATCCTCGTGAGTCAAATGTGAGTTCAAAGGAACGCCCATTATTAACTAGATTACTTCCTCCTTGAAAAGCAATAGCAAGTCCAGCAGTTGAAGGATGGTTAGTCGTAGTACCAGCGAAATATTTCACGTTTGAACTTTCAACGGTGCTTGTAAGGGAGCCTAGCCCAAAATTGGCTTGTAGGGGCAAGGATGCATCACTCCCAGAAGTCACACCAGAAGGGTTAAAGTCCCAGTTTGCGAAGGGGACAGGAGTAGCTACAGCTGCAGCAATGAAAGTCAGACATGACAGCAACTTCCAGAAAGCCATCTTGTCACTATGTTTCTTGTGTTGGCAAGTACTTTTATTGGTAGGTTCCCAGAAATGCAAGGCACCAACACACCAAATAAGGTTCAGGTAAAAAACGCAGAAATAGCAAGCAAGGGGGAAAAAATAGAAGCTAAGGATGAACGCCCGTTGTGGAGAAGAATCACCACAGATGAAGGCAAATGCTTTTTCAAGTTGAGAAGATAGAGACAGATGTCGTCATCCATGGCACACTTTGCTTCACCACATGACTGGAGGAATCAGATAGGTGTCTTGGGGTTGGGTTGAAGACTAAATGTATGAAGCAAACAACATTTCTAGCCTCTTTATTTGTTCAATCTCAGGAATTTCAGACAGGAGACCAGCTGTCAATATGATTAATAGGTGTTGAGTGGTGGTAAAACCAGTTTTCGGTATGTCAAAGCAAACGTGCTTACATAATAACGCCTCTTGCCTTCATCTTGCTTCAGCAATGGCCATAGCAGCATTAGTCTTTGAATCTGTCTACTTCAACCACAACCCTGTACATAGAGCACTTGGTTAAT
>CDFF01070762.1:0-11991 GCA_000826265.1 Acanthamoeba culbertsoni
TCCTATCTCCTTCGTGGCTGGACTTGCCTTGGTTGCCTGATTTCCACTCTCCTTGCTTGGAATTCTCCCTTGATCATGACTTCAACTTGGTCAATCCATGATTGGACTTCCCTTCTTGCGCCTTATGATCATGGTAGGAGTCTTCCTGATGATATTCCTCTTTGATGGCCCTAACTGTAGCCTCATGTAGAGTYGGGTAGAGTTTTCCCCTCAACTTGTCTCGAAGTTGCAGGATCAATCTGTTGATGAATGTCATCACCAGGAATTCCTCATTGGTGTTGGTCATTGCTTGCCACATCGTAGCTTCCACTTGCATTGAGAATTCTTGTACTTGTTCTTCATTCTTCTGGCATAGGGCTCGAACCTTGGCAAATGCCTTATAACAATCCACTTGTTGCGTGCATAAGTTTGTACCAACCTCTCCTTGAGATCGATCCATGTGATGGTTTGCAATGTCCTCCTTGCCATCCGTGCCCAGTCCTGGACCATGGTTGCTCTTCCTGTGAGCCTGTTCACAGCTCAGATCATGAGTTCCAACTTGTTCCATCTGGCCTGAATCACTACTTCCTCCATGTTCTCCATGAAGGCTACCACATCTTCCCCACTCACACTGGAAAATTCAGGTAGGTCTTGTCATGCAAGTGCTTCTTGAGTGGCCACAAGCCAGACTTGACATTTTGGCCTAAAGAAGAGACTTCTCTCAGGCCTTTTTGACGGCCGACGGGCACGGTACCGATACCGCCGATCTTGTTGACGTCCTGAAGGGGCACGGAGGGGCTTGTCCATGGGACGCTTGGGGGTTTGATGTCGTCAAGGGCTCAAGGAGCGTGGGTCCCTTGTACGAGGGCATCTTTTATTGCCTGGTGAAAGCCTGATGCTTTCACAACAGCAATAAAGTGACAATCAGAATCAACGACCCAAGCTACCACCACGAAAAGACAGGTTATATGGGAACAGAATAGTTATGTGCCTACACCAAGAAAAAGGACTGCCTTGATAATTTAAAGTAAAGTAATTACAGAACTAAAAGGCTACGCGTGTCATACACCTCAAACCGTGTGCGTAAGCTTGTGTATGCCCGCGTTGCTTCACCGTCCACAGCCACATACCATGGTCTTTTCACAACAACTCGCTGTCGTGCAACCTGATTGGTTTCACCTTCAATATAACAGTTGTTATTGACGCTGAGGTGAGGACTCACCTCACGGGCGATTGTAAGCAATTCAGGAGCATCGGCATCATCTCCAATTAGGTTTCGAGCCAGCTGCATTCCTTTTTTTGGTAGTGCTGTTTGCTTTCGTCCTGGCTGTGGATACATAGGGTCGATGTACTTGTCAATATAAAAATTAGGTTAGTTTGGGGTTTCATAACCATGACAGAGTGGGTTGGTACTATGACATCCGGTCTATCTTGATCCGAAAGAGACAGCAGGTACTTCTTTGAGTCTTCCAAGGTTAACTTCACGTTGCGAGCAAGGTATTGACCCTGTTCATACTGACTCTGCTTATACAACCAGGGGAGGATAAAGCTGGTTAAGAATGACCATCCTGCAAAAAGAATGCGGGAGAGGATCTCTAATCTCTTACATTGCCAGTCGTTCATAAGAGCTCACTTACCTCCAGACGTTGCAGCCCATCCTGAAGCAAAGCGTGAACTATTGGATTCCTTTCAATGATGGTGACATGACACCCAAGTGTCGCTAAAACGAACGCATCCTTGCCCAAACCTAGTGGTGACAACAACTGATGATTAGTCAATAATAGTACGACTGAAATACATACCGGGTTAAAACTTTACTACCTCCTGTGGCATCCACGACTCTAAGCGCATCCTGAGACGATGGGAGAGGTTTCTGTCTGCCCGTCACACCTACAGCACGCGCCATTGGCGAGTGCTGGTCATTCCCATGTCGAGCCCGATAGGCAAGAGTGCCGTGCGTGAAATCCACGTATACCGGAGACATCCTGCCATGGGTTCTAATTATATTCACAAACTAAATAGATAGACAGGCTAAACTTGTGCCACGACGAATACAAAACACTGCAAACATGACTCGCATGCGTGATAAATAGGCGGTTTACGAGAAGGAGAGAGAGAGAGAGAGAATGATACCACTTGGAGCTGTCGGCCTGTTGTTGACGTTGAGTTATCTGCAGACGATCAGGCCTAACCTCCAATAAAAACTCGAATTGTTGCAAACTTGATGGTGGCTCGTCACATGAGAGCAACGGTAAGTGGAGTTCTTGTGCCAGTTGCTCAGCCCGTTTCCGCACGCTTAAATAATCGTCTGTGTTGTCATTCTCTGCAAC
Source organism: Acanthamoeba culbertsoni (assembly GCA_000826265.1). Classification (NCBI taxonomy): domain Eukaryota; phylum Discosea; order Longamoebia; family Acanthamoebidae; genus Acanthamoeba; species Acanthamoeba culbertsoni. The sequence continues at coordinate 2,310 of CDFF01070762.1, forward strand.
GCCCCCACCCTGACCTCTGCTGCGTTTCTCTTTTTGTGATAGGAAGCGAGAAATGACAGCGATGTTGGGATGACACAACGACACACCCACTACAGACCACACACACAACACATAGCAGGGAAATTAGCAGATGATGTGCCAAAGGCCTTATTTCAACCCGTGCTTGAGGCTTGAGGAGATAGAGAGTACACGAGTAGGTTCTTCGTTGTATGATGCTGCTGCTCAGACTCAGCAACTGGCGTGTCATAGTGGTTAACGCCCCGCCGCGCGTAGTGTTTACGTTCATGATTCGCTTGGCCAACAGATTAAATCTGTTGGGTATCATCCTCAGAAGAAAACGAAAGAAAATTGCAAGAAAAATTTCAGGGGTGCTGCCGCCAAAAATGGAAACTTTCGTTACTGGCCAATATTCGGGTGTATGGGCGCTGATGTGGAACGCGGTCGCCGTAGGAGGTGAGGCGGCACCCGAGAATGAGGCGCCGCTGCTTGTTCCGCCCCAACGCCAAGGTTAGTGGGAGTATTCGATGCGCGTTGGCTCGTCTCCTGTACGCTGGATGAACGACATCGCCGCTGGTGCTGCGAATTTCCGTGTCCGATGTTGTCCAGGGCAGATGACGCAGTCGAATCGCTTATGCCAGCGCCAGGTTCTGAAGCCTCGCCTCTACTACGTTGCAGATTAGGTACAAACCGCTTAGTGAGGAGACTATGACTGAAATTGGTCGGATCCAGGTATGAGCGTAAGGCCAAAGCTTCGCTGGCCAAACTGCACATGCAAAAGAAAACTTAAGCAGCCGGAATCATCAACACGAAATGGAGATGAGGAGGATCATGGCTGACCTTTCAAAGAGAGCATGTGAGTGACGGTTAACCAGCTGCCATAGACTTTCATCCTTCATACACTGCTTTCTATAGCCAACTGCGATTGGTTCAGATATCAGCTCTAAAGAGATATCCTTCTTGATGTGAAAGTGCGCACTACATAGGTGTAACATACCGTCAGTCTGGCAGAGCCTCTTGGTGATATGAAAGAGGGATGCAAGCAGCTGCGGCGGCCCTCCCTGTGACTCCAGCAAGAGACGTATGGTGATCGTGCCGTGCTGTCTTATCCATTCACATACCTCAGCTGTATGTGCAACGTTCTCAGTAAGAAACTGAAGTTTCCGTGTCCAATGAGCGTGCATACCGTCGAGCGAAAGAACAGAAAGCATATTAGCGGCTTCCAGCTGTAGATGTTGGTTATCCGTGTGTTGAAGCAGCGCAAGCACATCGGCTAAACAGCCCTGCTCTCGTGCAAGGCTCTGATTTTTGGCTGAGGAGCGGAAGCGCACCAGAGACGTGAGCTATTTGAACGCGGTGTGAGGGAGAAGCAGGAGAGAGAGCAGAGAGAGAGAGAGCAGAGAGCAGAGAGAGCAGAGAGAGCAGAGAGAGAGAGAGAGAGAGAGCAGAGAGAGCAGGGAGGATTCATGAGATGGTTACGATTGTCAAGGCATATGTTGCTGAGGGCCTTCAGGGCAAGTTCCTGGATATAAGCGGGAGCCTCGGCGATGGGAGTAATGAGCTGGAGCAGAGGAGGAATTCCTTGCAGGTCTCTGATGGCTTCCCTGTTTTGGTCTAAAGCCGTGACACGATTACCACCACCACCAGTTTAGACGTCTAGAAGAAACGTGGGCCAACAGCAAGGCACGAGATAAAGACGCACCATCGCGAGCAAGCTCGCTGAGTGCCGCGATGGCCCAGGCGCGCTCCGAGAGATTGCTTGAGATATCCTCCAGTGTGCTGCGCTCGCTATTGGAAATCAGCATGATCAACGGTCGCAGGCCATCCAAGTCACGCACGGCGGCCCACCTCTCCTCCGGATTGTGAGCTGGTTCCAGCCATGACACGAGAGGATCTGGTTAACAAGAGCAAGAACCGGTAGGGAGGAAGGCCTGTCAATTAAAAGCTTTGTTGTCAGTATACCCCGCGTGACGTGGTCCCGCAGGGCACGCAAGGCCCTTCGCCGTTCTTTATCATTGCACGCTGTGGAGAGGAACTTGATGACATGCGGCAACGGTGGAGGCCGGCGCTCTCCTAAAAGAAGCCAAGTAAGCGCGTCAGTCTCGAGCGCTCATGCTAAGCGCTGCACCAAAAGATCGGCTGCTAGCGGAGGACAGGGCATTGGCTGGAGAAGCTGGGGGAAGTGAACATGCACCTCGCATGCGCCGTTGAGCGGGCTCATCCTCAGCCGAAGAGAATGCTCGAAGAGGAGAGGTAGAAATTGCTGACACAGACATGTGTCCATCAGTGTCGGGCAGGGGAAGGCTTGTCTCTGATGCACTCAACCGCTGGGCCAACGAGGAAGACGACGGCCCTGATGATTGCAATGACGAACCGGGTACACGATGGTGCAGCGAGGATGATGATGATGATGATGATGATGATGATGATGATGATGATGATGATGATGATGATGATGATGATGATGATGATGATAACAGAATGGGAGGTGGCGAGGAGGAACGAGGCAGGGAGGAATTCCGTTCGGTTTGCACAGCACGGAGCCGTCGCGCGAGCTCTTCGCGGTCGAGCACGCCATAGGCGTCACGGGACAGTCGCCGTTCCTTGGCTCGTTTCTTCTCGGCTTCGGTGGGCGTGGAGCCGAACATCTCGCCCGGCGCGGAACCCCGCCTGCGGGACGCCCATATCGACTGCGCAAACTCGAGCGTGGCCCTATCGAGCGCTGCGGGCATGGATGGATGGATGGATGGATGGATGGATGAGAGATGCAATACAGTGAGTATACTCACGCCCTCATATCCGGTCGACGAGGGGAAGAAAGCAGAACCAGGAACGTTCACACCATCGGAGTCAGGCTTGTTCTCGTCCCACATGTTGGTTATGCGGCGGCGATATTCATGGTTGGAAGCCTCCACTATTTGCTCGACCGTCATGGCCTGCACGCCACGGGCAGAAAGACATGCACGTCAGCGTCAGACATTTCAGTAGCTTATTGGGTCGAGTCAGGTCGAGAAACACCTCTTGCGTGTAAAACCGCTTAGACTTGGCGTCGTCGGCAGGCATTTGCAGCTCCTGGTCGTCCGACCCCAGAATGATCGTGCCTAATATGGTGACCACACAAACGCACATCCATCAAGTCATTCGCTGGAGGAGAATAGGAAAAGTAAAAGTAGCCGCGGGGGGAGACTGACCGCTTTCCTCCTCGATTCTTTCGATGGTGAGAGCTACGTTGTCCAGCAACGGCTGAAATGTATCGATGTTGCGTTTAGAGCGCGCCATCGCCAGCTCATACAACAACCGACGGACGAACGAATACGGTATCCGCGTATTTTCCAACTGTTGCGAACAAAATCTCAGTATTTAGGGGAGGGAAGGGGAGGAGAAAGGGGATGAATCGGGTCAGAGAGATGAGGGGTACGATACTTGAAGACGATCGCACAGCGCCAGATACTGGCGCAGGTCATCCTCGATTAGACGGTCCTGATTCCTGGCTTTCAGCCTCAGCGCGTCCTCAATCATAATATGCTGCAGGCCTGCAGTTGGGGAAGAGAAGAGGCAGTCAACGTTACAAACCATGTTAGAAACCACAGTGCTTGGAGCTGATCGTCAGGGAATTACTGATGGTTATGTTCTTGTTCTCGAACCCGGGCACCTGCAAAAGGCGAGTCGACACTCGGTCCAGCTTGTCTTCTTGCGGTGTCCTGGATATACAGGATTGGTGCGTAAGCGGGGGGAGAGAGATTGGCACAGCTCACGCGTGTACATATTATCGGATGGGATGGGATGGGATGGGCTGGGCTGGGCTGGGCTGGGATGGGCTGGGATGCGAGTGGCTGAAGTTGAGGGTTACCTGTTGGAGTTGCATTTAAGCGTGGTCATCTTCCAATAGAGAGCGAACGCCTTGCCGATGTCCCGCCGGCTATTCACAAAATCTACAATACAGGTATCGGCCTTGCCCACGGCGGCTCGGTTGGTTCGTCCTATAGTTCGTCCGCCCAAAGTAGGGGCAGAGAGTCTCACTTCAATCCGTCTTTGATGAGAAGAAACAACCGAAACGTACGTACCGATGGTTTGCACGGCGTTGGAGCCGCGCAGCCGCTTGTCTATGTACATGGTGTGCAACATGGGCTCGTCGAATCCGGTTTGAAACTTGTCGGCCACAATGATGAGCTTGACCGCGGAGTGCGGGTCCTTGAAGGACTTGACGATCGACTTGGCATACTTGCCGTTCACCGCCACATCGGTCTCCAGCACTCGCTTGCCTGCATAAATGAAGGGAGTGAAGGCCGCGACAATATCGAAACGCTGCACGCGTCCATTCATCCATCCATATAGCCACACACACACACACACACACACGCACACACACACACACATACACACACACAGGTATACACACAGTTCAGACTCTTTTCCATTCCTTTCATCTGCTGGAGAGGCTTCACCTTTTCCTCCGGGATGTCCAGGAGGAGTTGTTCGATCTCCTCCTTATACCACATGATATGTTTTCGGCTACTGGTCACGAGCATCCCCTGCGGATGATGATCCACCATATCAGATTAATGGCCGCTAACGCCAATGGTGACGGTCTCTCAGCTGCGCACCTTGGGCTTAAACTGGGACGTCGCCTTCGAGTCGAGCACCTCGAGGAAATGGTGCAAGATGTACTTGGCCTTTTCGCGCAGCAGCACGCGATCATCCGCCGCACTCTTGACAAGATGGTACGTGGCCTCTTGGCCTGGATTGACCAGTCAATCAATCACCCAGCCAATCATGAGTACTCATTCCACTTACCTTTTTCAAAGGTGGACGCGTCTTCTGCGCCCTCCTTCGTGGACACGAGCCTGGCATGGATCCCCACGCTGCGGTAGTTCACCAGCGGGTTGAGCACATATCCGTCCCTGAGGCACGTTCGCGCGCCGTTAGAGCACCACTCCGGCTCCCACGCATGCAAAAAGACTGACAAACCGCCAGCGGGCAGACCGGTCGCGTACCTTATGCAGTGTTCGATGCTGTAGGTGTGGAACGGTTCGTACGCCCCCTTGGCGCTGTTGCGCACGCCGAACATTTCCAGAGCCTTCATATTCGGCGTGCAGGTGAAGCTGAAGTACGAGATGTGCTTCGATTGTCGAGAGAAGCCGGTAAGGAACTCTGGAGGGCAGAGCAGTACGGAATGGTAGGCGGTTAATGAGAGGAAAGACAATATCTGCCAATTCAACACCAAACCAAACCCAACCAAACCAAACAACGGGCATGGACCTAAACTTTCTATCCATTCAGGGGAAGCGTGTACCGTGCATGGTTCGAGTGTTCTTTCGACCGTGCGACCGATGAGCCTCGTCAGCGATGATGGCAATAGTGTACATTTCCGCCTCGTTCTTGGTGTCGCGCTCATCAGAGTCGAGCTACTCACAGAACCACAAAGTAATAATAAATAATAAATAATAAATAATAAATAATAAATAATAAATAATAAATAATAAATAATAAATAATAATAATCATAATAATAATGGTTAACGCATGACGGTCCGCTGGGAAGAGCAAGTGAGGTACCTTCTCCAGTTTGATGAACTTCTGCAAGGTGGTCAGAATCACTCTAGGCCGCTCGGCTCGCATCATCTGGGCTAGGTGGGAGGAACTTGTGCTCCTTTGCACGTCGCTGATGCCGTTGGCGGAGAGGAACGCCAGCACCGTGTCCCCCAGCTGCTCGTCCAGGATTTTTCTATAGCAGAGAGAGAGAGAGAGAGAGAGAGCAGAGGGCAGAGAAAAACCCCATAAGACATAATCCACGAATGAAGAGGATGAAGCTAAGAAAAATGACGCAGATATGTGGTACCGATCGTTGACTACAACTATCTTGGTATATCGAAACTGACTGTCGTTCCACAGATCCTATCGCCAATCCAAGAAAGAACAACCTCATGAGCAAAAATCTCCAGCTAGAGTTCTACATCTATCCTCGCGTTGCTGGTTGGGAGATGATCTAACCCGCAGAAGATAGAGGCAGTAGGTGAGACACGCGATAGTCAGACTCTTGCCGCTGCCCGTGGCATGTTGCAGAAGATAGTTCTTCATGGTCCCTTCGAGATTCTCTACCGGCTGAAGCAGATCCTGCATAATCTTGAATACCGTTTCCCCCTGAATGGCACGACATGATTTCAGGCCTAATATGTTTTGTTTGTTTTGTTTGTTATAATTTGCCTAACCTGATGAGGACGAGGTGTTTGGCCAGACTTAAAGGAAGATAGGATAAAGTCTTTGAGCCGATCGAGTTGGCCATTCTTGACCAAATCAAGATCGATACGCGGCAGCTCTGCATCACTCGGGACAGCTGCGCAGCACCCCATCCCGCGATTTACATTTGGTCACATGTGCACGGTCAAATTACTGCTTCTCACAACATACCACTGCTGATAGCGCGCACGAACCTTGCCGTGGAAGAGGCTGCGCAAAGTCGAGGGTCTTTATGTCCTCCTCGCCTTCACTTTCGCTCCCGCTGGGCTCTTCGTTGTCCGAGTCTCGGCCCCACTTGGCATCAGTAGCGGTGGACGTGGCGATTTGTTTTCTGGTCTGTCGTGCCGCCTCATCGAACTTGCGGGGAAAAGTTGGAGGCGATGGACTGCGACTTCGATTTTCGATGGATCGTTTCTTGTGTCCATAGGTCAGCAACTCGATGGTGGCGGCAGCCGTGATGCTGGTGCGGTCGTTGGGCACATATTTCCGCTTTTTTTCGTTATTGTCAACGTTGGCGGTGCGAAGACCGAAGCCGCTTCGGTCAACGGTAGCAGACGCATTTTCAAGGTTGCGCAACCTCTTCTTTGCATTGGGTGTGCTGAGGCAGTGGCCCCCTGTGCTTTGGTGGTCAAGTTCGCGGGGCCGCTTTGCCGTATTGCCGTGCAACAAGCTTGCCTTATTCTCGTCACTCGGCAAAGTTGTTGCGGCTGTAGTCGAGGACTGGCAACAGGCATCGTTTAGGCTCTTGAGAACCTTGATTCGATGACCAACCAGTAGGACTCCCATCTCTTTTAACAGCTCATGTGTTATGCTCGCGCAATCTTCAATATCAATCGCCTGCTGGGCAAATATGGCTCCATATCGATCAGCATCCTCGAGGGCGAGGCCTCGGCGCAAGAAATACGGCTTCGTCCAGTGGCCCTCTGTGCTCATCATGGCACCAGTAGGCGTCGTCGCGCTGTGTTTGATGAGGTGATTGATGCTGGCGTCAAGGCTTACTGCGTCAACCCCTAAAAGAGAATCGTCGTCTTCCCTCTCCATTTTGTACAGGCATTAGAAAAAGCTGATATATTCTTTTCTATTTTCTCTTCTCGCTACGTCTACTTGACCTTCAAGACCAACAACAGCCCGCAACCACCACAAAAACTAATGTGTTTTATAATTATATGTACACACAAGGGGTGGTGCGCGTAAGTGCCAGCCACATACTGTCGGCATGCGCGTGCGCCCCTGAAACTCACTCTCTTTCTCAACCTGAAAGCGCAGCCGGCTTGCCAACCACTATACCGAACCAACCACACGCCTTTAGAAGAGTGTACACTTCTTCTTCTTGCCCGCAGCCACGGAGCGGGTCGTGTTGAGGTCGGGGTGTTTCCTCCGCCATTCGTCAATAGCACGCACCATCCACTCGAAGGTCTCGGTGATGTTGATCTTTGCTTTGGCACTAACCTCGATGAATCCGGTGTTGTGCTTCTTGGCCCACTCTTCGCCTTGTGCTCTTTCAATCTCGCGATCATTCTCCAAGTCGACTTTGTTGCCCACGAGAAGGATAGGCAGTTGGGTGGGATGCACGCGACAACAATTCTCGTAGAATTTGTTCATCGCCTCGAAACTTGTTGGGGAAGTAACGCTGTAGACCATTAGGAATCCGTGCGCTGACTTCATGTACTGATCGAGAAGGGCTATAAAGCGAAGGGGAGGGGAGGGGAGGTGGAGGAGGGGGAGAGGGGAGAGAGAGAGAGAGGAGAAAGAGGATGGAGGCCCAGAGAGCTAGGGTCAGAAACAAGAAAATTAAATTGGCCGCGGCGTTCAAGCACGTGACTAGCGGCCTAGGCCAAGGAAAGAGATCGTGTTGTGGGGGGTGGGGNNNNGGGGGGGGGGTGACGAGGGGGAACTCACCTTTGTACTCATCTTGCCCAGCAGTGTCCATGATGTCCAGCGTACAGGCCACCCCGTCTACTGCAATCTCTTTTCTGTAGTTTGGCGTGTTATGGGCATGCCTTCCCTCATGAAAAACCTAGAAAGTGGTATTTGCCGGTTACCTGTAGCTGTCCTCAACAGTAGGGTCATAGCGTTCAAGAAACTTCTCGTGAATAAACTGGACCGTAATGGCGGACTACGTATGATGATGAACAACAACACATGTATGAATGAAACGAGGGATCTCTCTTGTTAGCTCCGATTAGGCTTTGGCAGTTGCGCGAAACGTTGGAAAAGAAAAATCTCACCTTGCCCACGCCACCGGGACCGAGAACGACGAGTGTGTACTCCCTCATGGCGATGTTGACGATAAGGGGGGTCTTCGAGGTAAGTAATCAAAAATAAAGCTGGCCAGCCACTGCGCTGGTTGTCGTGAGCGTGGCGAATGGCAGTGTTCGCTTGCCGTTCACGGAGCCGGCGAGAGCGAAAAGTGCCAGGGTCACGCAATACGGACAATATTGCCTAAGAATGTCAAAAACGTGGCGCTATTTATTAATAGGGCCAGGCTGGGTGTGTGGCCGAAAAAGGGCAGGCTGCTTCAAACGGTAGCGAATGTAGTTCGGCCACCTCCCGTGATGGTCGTGAACAGCTTCTTGAGGTTGTGGGGCATTTCGTTTTCGATCTTCTTCATCTCATCCCGAGGTATATGTTTGTTCAGGACTGCCAAGTTTGTTAGATGGCAGAAAAAAAGCCCCTCTGTTGAAAAGTGGTGCCTACCTCTTAGCACTCCTAATGTGTGACGCTCAATGTCGTCCGATAAGGGTCCAGGACGATTGCCCAGGTTCATGCGGACTGCATTGTAGAAATCGGCTTCAGTTTTGATTCCTGTTCGGACGGACGTCAGTTAGTTTTTAATGCTTTAAATGCGATATTGTTTGGCACGGTTTGGTTGGGACACAGTGCAGCAAGATGACTACCTTTGTCAGGCGTTTCAATAGGAACCCAGCCTTCGAAGTAGATCCCACGAATGAGCATTGGAAGCTGAGCAGCAAAGTTGACGGTGTCTGGCATGGGTGTCCGGTCCCTAAGAACCGGGAGAGCTTAGCAGCTAAGCAAGGGGAAATGAAGATAAAGGAACCAGAACAACATTCACCTCAAAGTTAAGAGGACAGCCCGTAGAAGAGAATAGGCTTGGTGAAGGTCGCTCAAACGACATTCGTCCTTGATATCCTTAAGCCAGTGGGCCGTCTTGTCCAAGGTCTTTTGGAAGATCTCATGAGTTGAAACTTCCCTTTGTCCGGTAGTGGCCATGCTTGCTACTTGTGTTGCGTGTCGTGAGAGTGAGTGTGTATGTGTGCTTGGAAATATTTGGCGTGAGGGTTTTATCAGTTGTGCGGGAGGTCCATGCTCGTCATTACGACAGCTTCACTCGACTTCATGGCGACTTCTCGGCGAAGTGGCTGAGGGAGCTTCCAATATTGGAAAACTAAAACTCGGTGGAAAGGAAAGGGGACTCAATGGCAGTTTAT
>CDFF01070768.1:500-18740 GCA_000826265.1 Acanthamoeba culbertsoni
AAGGCCGATCAAGAAAGGCTGATGACCAAGCTGGCAAGTATGGACAACTGGGAGAACTTGGAAGGAGCGGTGCATGCATCAGAGTGGGAGTGCTTTTTGATGTGTGGTCAGCAAATCTTCGATGACAGTTACTTCACCTACAAGAGTGGTCAATTAAACTGGAACTGTGTGAGGAAACTCATTGTAAGTTCCCATACACTTGTACAGGAATGCGTTGACTTCCATGATCATACCATTTTCCATTCTTATAAGCCCACCAATGAACTTTGAGACAATTTCTGATGACATCCACAATCTTGGCTATCCAAAAATCTTCAATTGAACTAATATCCTCCTGATTTGGTTGAACAGCAATCCAGTTACCTCTGGCAAAGTTGAACTTTTTGGTGACACCTGCTGATCGATTTTCCTGAATAGTAACTTTAGTTTGCAATTGAACTAAAGAACAATCAGCAGATAGATTGCTTCTTGGATGAGGTTTTAGCTGCTGGAACAAGGAGCTATCACAATTTGTTGTTGTTGAGGAACATAAAGCAAAATGATCATCAAAAAACATTTTCCATTCATCCAATTCCATGGATGAAAATAAAGGCTCTTTGCAATAATCAAAAAACTCATGTTGAATCTCACTGTCTAATGTAGTGGGCGGAATAATGGATGGAGCACCTGTGATAAAAGGATGCTTGAATTCAAGGCTATGAGCAATGAAATATAAGTTCTTTTACCTTGAGGGATTGAAGCAAGTAATTGATAAAGTTCAGACCTTCTCTTTGTGTATGATATGGCTTATGTTTCATCACAGGTGCTCGATCATTATTTCAAAAGAAATGGAACACATGAGGCTGAGAGTGACCAGAAAGTCCGTGCATGTGATTTTGAAGCTAGCTTTTCCAGTCCCAGACAGCGGTCATAGCATGAACTGTAGATGACTTACTTTGATAAGTCCTCTGAAGGTAAGGCATTGAAAAAAAAGGAAACCATCAATTAGTGAATAAAGAACGAAATGATTGTCAGTCAACAAACTGATGCACATCAGTTGAATGAATGAAAGCACTTATTTTTTGTAGACATGACTGATGTGCATTGGTGGAATTTGTGTCAACATTTTATGTTCATGTTATGAATATATGCTGAACAACTTGTAAAGAAGCATGTGTTACCTGGGAGTGTGAATGGAAGATTTCTTGAACTTTATCTGTGCGGTTGAAAAAAGCTGATCAATGTCATGGGTATGACCAACAAGTAAAAAGCTTAGAAAATCTCCTGGAGTATGTCCAAGGCAATGAGGGTTGAAAGAAAGCCAAGCATATAGATATTCTTGTTTTCAGCAGCTGCATTATTAGCCTGAAGGTAAAGCACTGCAGGCCTTTGATCATCGGAAAAAGTTTGATCTTCTCAAACAAGACAGATATCATGAGATTGGAGTCCTTTGGCCAGTTAGTTTGTAGATGTAAAAAAAGATGTTTGCCATGGCTATGGTCAATGATCCCACCAAGGGTAAAGCATAGTCTGTTGCCATAATGCATCCATGACTTGGGATAGGATAATGTGTGGGCAAAGACAGAGGATTGGAGTAATCAATAAGAAGACTCATGAACTGGTGAGACAATTCTTGGCCTTGTTGCACCGAGTTTTGTAAGCTGCTTAGCAGATGCAAGAGATAAATGGGCAGCTCTTGCTTGAATATAGTGAGATGCTTCAGCAGGAGTTGTGGCTCTTAGCTTTTGTTGGCAGAATTCAATATATAAGGAACATTTTCCTAATTGTGAATTCTTAGAAAGCTTCACATGTGCAAAGTGCCTTGAAACATAGGTTGTCATTCCAGAATAAGGTATTGGATTCATGAGATTGGAGACACATAAGATAAATCTCTTTCCATGTCAAAGAAATAGAAAGATGTATGGTGCCATCAAGCAAGTGATCACCAACAGTGAGGAAAAATGAGCTCAACTAGATGTGTTTATTTTCAATTGCTTTGAATATGTGAGATAAGCCCCTATTTCCATGGATAGGAACTTGGCCTCCATTTTTATAAAGTGTGCTGCATGATTTCCATTTTGATTAGCTAAAGCCAAGTATCTAAATATCAAAAGTAAACAAATGTTGGAAAGATTAATCAAGGATTATAGGTTCCACAAATTGACATTGGTTTTTTGCGGACCAATATGCATCAGTACTTATGTTTTTTTAGTGTGATGTACCAAATTAGAGGATTTTCAGTTTTTTTTTGTTCAGCTAGGATAATATTATCATTATTTTTTATTGTTTATCTTGTACAAAAATCATTTTTCAAAAAGTGCCAGTGGCACTTTTTTTTGAAAATGGTGTTAAAAGGTATTATGTTGCAAAATAGGAAAGTCATCAACACACAATCTGTTGCAGCACAGGAAGGAAGAGATTGATTCAATATGTTCCACAGCCAAAATCTTACCTTAATTGCAAGGCTTTCTTTTGGCTGCAGTTCTCATTACTTGCTTTTGTGCAACAAGGAACTGGGCCCTGCTGTTGGTTTGAAGGAAAGGTGCTAAAAGAGCATGTGAAGGTAAGTTGACTAGCCTTACTGTAGATTATGGTTGTAGTTGCTGTTGCATAGTGTGAATAAAGAAATGATAAGTTGAAGAAATATATAGCTGACAGTAACAGTCATAATGTATTCATTAACAGAAGTTAGTTCCACAATGGTAAGTAACAGTTTCAGAGTCACTTGTAGTATACTGGACTAAAATCCGAAAATGGATTTTTTTTGATTCATCATTGAAGATCTAAAACTAAGAATATACTGATGTGCATTGGTCTTTTGCAACTTACCAATGTGCATTGGTCCTTTCATCATTCTAAATAACTGACTGATGTGCATTACCAGAAGCTAAGTATGTACATCCTTAATAGTTTTATTTGTACATTAACATGTACATTGTGACCACAACACCTCCATCCTATTTTGACCAATGCACATCCATCTTCTTCCCACCTCCATTTTGACTGATGTGCATTAGTCTTCTTCCCACCTCAATTCCCACTAATGCGTATTGGTCTTCTTCTCACCTCAATTCTCACTAATGCACATTGGTTTTCTTCCCACCTCAGTTTCTGCTGATGCACATTGGTCTTCTTCCCACCTCGATTTCTGCTGATGCACATTGGTCTTCTTCCCACCTCCATTTCCACCAATGCACATCAGTTTTCTTCCCACCTCCATTTTCACTGATACACATTGGTTGTCTCACAACCAGCACTATCTATTTGAACTTCCACCAACCATTTCACACTAACAGACAATTTTTGTCAGAGTATATGATTAATGGATTGCCTGGTTGGAGGTATCTCCAGACAAATCCAAAAATCTGCATCATGCCACTTCACATGACCACTGAGATCTTTGATGATCTCCCATCCATGGAAAGCTTGGCCCCTTCAACACTCCATGTATCGTGGCTTGTTCTGTGTGAGAGGCCATTTATTTAGATGGCTAAATGCACTATGTACACATTTTAAGGATAAGGACTTGTGCTAATTCTGACTTGTTTTCATGTCCCAACAACAACAAACACAAAGCGCCATCCAGTTTCAGTTCCTGGCATTTGACATCTTCTGCAAACTGTAATTGATGGTGGCTTCCATAAAGCCAAGCCTTTCATCATCCAACAAACCCAAGGGGTGAAAAACACACCCAAAGCAGAGACATTGAGCAAGTATTACACTGTCATGCCAGGAGTTTTGGAGTACTTCTTTCTTTCCCACAACTACTACGTATAATCAACATAGTTTCTCATATTGGTTAAGTACAGCCTGTTATGAGAGTATAATTCAACTGTGCCAGAAGGACAGGTGTTTCTGTCACTAGTCCTGTTTTTTTCTTTGCAACCTCTACAGTGGCACTTTTTTTTGAAAATGGTGTTTATATCATCTCTCTCACTATTAGCTGAAGAAGTTTTGAAGCTATCTTGTTTGGTCCAGAGGTCCTTCTCCTTTTTCCTGGAAGCTTGTGTTGCTTTGCAACTTCCTTTCGCAGAAGTTTTCCTTGGAAAGTGAACTTTTCAACTCTCCATTGCAGATTGGCTCATCATCCAAGCCAACACATTCCAGAAAGGCATCTTTCTCATCTTTGTCCTTATCACAGCCATCTACCCCACAAGGAGGTTAGTTAATTTTTCTTAAAATTGAAGATTAGGTCCGAAATAACTAGCTTTCTTGCAGAGAAGAAATCGCCTGCCAAACCCAAAGACAAGACAGCCATGTCACTGTGAGAAGCACTGTGAAGAAAATGACCATTGCAAGTGATGGACTGACCAGTTTGCCTCAATTCTTCAAAGTTGTTTTAACTCTTCAATCCAGTTCTACTCCATGTGAGTACCCTTTTTCCCTCATTGTTTTTTATTTCTGCTATTTCTATATCTTTCACCAATGTGCATCAGCGTCAATATTTCTTCTCCCACCAATGTGCATCAGTTTTTTATTTTTCCCACCAATGCACATCAGTCCTTCTTCTTCTCTCACTGTTGCCCATTATTTTTTTCCTCACTACTTTTATTTTACTAATCCTCTTTTCTTGGTGTCAGTGCTCCATCTATATATATGACTTTGGTATTCACAACAATGACCTCAATATCAATGATGCAGCCACTCATCTTTCAACAACATGTGGAGTTGGTTTCTACTTCACATTTTCACCCATTCATCTTGCATGAGCCATCACCTTGATTGAAGCCTCTTTTGCTCTTAACAGTTGCCACAGGCCACATCTACTTTTCAAACCCTTCTTACAAGACTCCTGATAGCAAACTATGTCCTGATCCTCATGTTTCAAGCTTCAATGTCCTCATCTTTCATCCTCTGAATGACTAAGACCCCAAGCACTCCTGTTTGGTCTCATAAACCCTTGATCTAAATTTCTTTAATAAAGAACCTTTTTTTTTAAAAAAAAAACACTTTTTTTCAGAAGTGCAATGTTTGAGACAAACCTTTTAGTTTGAGCACCTTTTAATATTGCAAAACTTCAGGCTCAAACTTGAGCATGACCCTTAAGTTAACTGTTGGATATGTGGTGCTAAGAATGCTGAAAATTTGCTGATAAGTTCTCTTTCCAAACTAAAGAGGTCACTTTTTGCAAGATACTGATAATTTCATTTTTTAGCACCATTTTTCAATCTGTACAGATTTCATCATTGATGGGTTGATCCTGCAACTTTGTGACAAGTTATGAGGGAAACTGTATCCTATGTTGCGAGAGGTGATGAGCAAGGCTGTCAAAGAAGAATATCATCAAGAGGACTTGTACCATGATTGCAAGGTATGAGAAGGGAAATCCAATCATGGATTGACGAAATCAAAGTCATGATCAAGGGACAATTCCAAGATGTGATGGACAGTTTTGTTCAAAAAGAATTTATTCATGAAAGGTCAAGAAGGCAGGAGATTACAGCAGTGGGAGGAAAGATCCCTGTTTTTAGACAAACAGAGCTTGCACTGAAGTTGGGTGATTGTGAATATGACCACAACTTCAATATTGTGAATGAGGAATTCCCATACCCAGGTGTGATTGGATTCAATGTCCTTGAGAAGTATGGACCCTTGATTGAAAAACAAGATCCTTGACCTTATAAAGGAAAGTGAAGCTGCCAAGCAACCTTGGAGAAAGCTCAACCGTTCTGTATCCTCTCAAGCTGATGAGCAATGAAGAAATTGTGTGGACACTTATGCTTCAAGCGAAGAAAGTGGGCCTTGATGAGGATCAGAGGAAAAGTCTTGAGTCTGTTTTCCTAAAGAACAAAGACATATTTCAAGTTCAACTTGCCAGGGCTGGTGATAATAAAACGGTGGTTCATGATATCAAAGTGACAAGTTTAACTCCAATCAAGGCCAGGCTGAGGAGAGTATCTCCAACAGTATAGAAAGCCATTGACAAGGAGGTAGAAATCATGCTCAATTCAGGTGTGATCAATGTCAAAAAGTGACTGGGCGTTCCTGATTTTCCTTGCCTTGAAGAAAGAACCAGGCAAGTGGTGATTTTGTATTGATTATTACAAACTTAACAAGTGGACCAAGAGGGATGTATACTGGATGTTTGACCCAAACAAGTGCCTTGATGAGCTAGGGAAAGCCAAATACAGATCCAAGATGGACTTTTGTAGCAGCTTTTGGCACCAATGACCCTACATGCAATGTATATGGCTGCATTTATCACATGCCAAGGACTCTACAAACTGATCATAATGCCATTTGGGCTCATGAATGCATCCTCTACATTTCAGAGGGTGATGGATGAGATGATCAGGCCAGAAAACACAATGTTACAATGAATAGTATGTTAAAGTGCAAGGATCAGGCTGGGGGCAGGCGCCCCCTTTAAGAAGGTGCACGCCCCCTTCAAGGGATTTAGGAACTCCAAGCGAGAGAGCTAGGCAGCAATCATCAAGTGTCGCGTGCCTGAGGAGTCGAGGTCGGGGGAGATTGTGGTAGTAGCTGATTGGAGGGAATTCCCCTCCGCAGGGGTATAAGTGGAATGCAGGGAATTTCCAGGAAAATTTGATTGGTGTGGAGGTGATATAACATTTTGGCAACGACGGCAGGATTGTCAACTATGATGATTCTACAACCAAGAGTGTACCTTTTGCAAGGAATCACCTACTGCTTAGCTTGCTGAGGATGTCTGCAAGGGACCAAAGGAAGTTAACAGTACCAGCCTGGGTAAACTCCAGACTGAAGCACCTACACCGTAACACGACGGAGCCTCAGCAAGAGCGACTTGCTGGAGGCAGGCCTGAAGCAGAGGAAGGGACACAACAAGTGAAGCCTGCCACAACAAACCTGGAGTTAGAAGAACTCGAGGACAAGGGCCTAGGTGAGAATGCACATGCTATTGATAAGGAAGAGGAGGAGTACTCTGGAAGTGAAGACAAATTCCCTCTACACTCGAGAATGGACATGAAAGAACACTGGAGAAGACAGAGTCTCATGGTTGTGGGGACCACGCCTTACACTCCAAAGAGGCAGAGGCGGAATAGGGACAAGTCTTCTGACCAGCAGGAGGATGCACACTGGGCAGTGATCGGGTTACATGACTTACCTGAGTTCAGCAGCAAGAATACAGAGGATGTACAAGATAGAAGAGGCTTCCAACCACAGTGCATGGGAGGAAGACAAACTCATCACAAGGACGGTAAACAGGCGGCAAGGTCAAGCTACGGTCATCCACAATTGGACAAGACTCACATGCCATACCAGAAGAACAATTACATGGAACAAGCTCCATGATGAATTAGTTAATTTATACAACAATGGTAAACTCAACTGTTACCAAGCATTCCAAAAGGTAGATGCCTTACAACAACAACCCAACAAAAAAGTAGCAGAGTTCAGACTATGTGTCCAACATACTGTATGGTACGTGATGAAGGACCTGCCTGAGGAATTGCTAGTCATGCGATTCGTCAACAGACTGCTGCCACGACTTCGGAAGAAACTCTGGTCTACACTTTATGGTAATTTGCAAGCTGCTGGAAGAGCCACCACAAAAGAGGAATTCAGGCAAAATGCCGAGTACCACGAAAGGAACGGGCGCTCAGGGGTTCGTGAGAAGCTGAGCCAAGTGGGAGTAGTAGGGATAATCCAGGAGCAAGAACCGTTCAGAGGGAGGAGCACAAAAAAGACCCTTCTAGGAAACAGAAAAAGGGGCAGAGGCCAAAGGGACCAGGCTGCTGGAAGTGTGGCAAGGAAGACCACTGGCAGGCCAACTGTCCTGAACACAAGGACAAGACAAAGACAGTGGATGCCATCCAGGCCGATGAAGTGCAAACTATTGACGCGCCTATGGTGGGGAGTACACCAAAAGTAAAAGGCCAGATTGGGAGGAAGATGTTCAAATTTTTGATCGACTCAGGCGCAACGGATAGCTTCGTGTGCAAGGATGCGACACTGGATGGAGTGCAAATTAGGCCATGTGATCAAAAGTGGACTCTGGTATCAGGAAAGAAGCTTAGAGTGGAGGGACAAGCAACTCTTGAACTCAAGTTGGGGACTGAGAGTTACCAGCACGAGTTCAACGTCGTCCCAGGCGAACTTCAGCACAGTGGAATTTTAGGATTCAATTTCCTGATAAAATACAAGGGCAAGCTTGATGCCGCACGAGGAGTCTTGCAGCTCAGCAAGAAAGCCCTGACAGGCAAAGGGGAAGGGATCCCTACGATGCCTTACCCTTTGGAGAACCAGACTGATGAGGAAATTGAGCTGACCAAGAAGCTGGTTGCAAACCCAGACCTGCAGCCAGCGCAAAAACTTCAATTGTGAGGCTTGTTGCAGAGGAACAAGGATGTGTTTAGAACCCAACTAAACTGTCCTGGGGCAAGTCGAACAACGGAACACCACATCAAAATTATTAAATCTACTCCAATCAGGGCCAGGCTGAGACGAGTGTCCGCAGTTCAACCAATCATCAACAAGGAGGTCGAAGAAATGCTCAAGGCAGGTGTCATCCACAAGTCAAAGAGCAAATGGGCTGCGCCAGTCCTGATGGTCAGTAAGAAGGAACCAGGGATGTGGAGATTCTGTATCGATTACAGAGATCTCAATAAAATAACCTGCTGTGACCTCTACCCAATGTCGGACCCCAACGAGTGCCTAGACGGGCTAGGAAAAGCCAAATATCACTCCAAGATGGACTTTGCAAGCAGATTTTGGCAGATACCGATGACCAAGGAAGCATCGAGGATTGCCGCATTCATGACCAGGAATGGTCTGTATGAGCCGATTGTCATGCCTTTCGGGCTGACAAATGCCCCACCAACGTTCCAGAGAGTCATGGATGAGATGATCGCTGAAGCAAAGGGATCATGGGCATGGGTGCACATGGACGATTTATTAATCTACAGCTTGACATTCGAGGAACACATGGATCCTCAAGGAAATCTTCAAGTGGATCTGTGAGTGGAATCTCTATGTGAAGATCAGGAAATGCAAGTTTGTGCCAGGGCATATGGAATACCTTGGGCACATCATAGGGAACAAAGGCGTTGGGACTGACCCTGGGAAGATATAAGCCATGATCGAAGCCAGAATCCTGACCGACCAAACGAAATTGAGAGGATTTCTCAGATTAGCAAGTTACTACAGGTGATTCGTGAAGGACTATGCCAAGATGGCTAGACCTCTCACAGTACTGACAGGAGAGAAAACTGAGTGGAAATGGGGACCTGAACAGCAAGGTGTGTTCGAGGACCTCAAAAAGGCACTGACAACTGTGCCTGTACTCCGATACCTGGACTTCAGCAGGCTGTACTGACTCTGCTGCAATGCAAGCCTCTACGCAATAGGCGCCTGCTTGGAACAGATGGATGATGGAAAACGGTGGCATGTTGTAGCCTATGGGAGTAAGTCACTTAGCAAGACTGAGTCAAACTGGTCAGCAACTGAATGAGAAGCATACACGATCATCTATTTTCTCGACAAGTGGTGTCATCTACTTTTAGGTAGTGAGATCGAAGTGATCTCTGATCACCACGCCCTTCAATGGCTATTTGATTAATGAGACCCTATTGGGAAGATCGCGAGGTGGATCATGCGCATGCAGGAATTTTTTCCACTTAAAATCACGCATTGTGTGGGCTGCATTCACACAAATGGGGACGTGCTGTCCCATGAGCCAATTGCTGTGAACAGGATGGAGGATCTGCTTCTGGAAGGCAGAGTGGGACAGGTGTCTGCCATTGATGCAGACTTAGGAGGAATTCAAAAAGAGCTCAAATCCAATGAGGAATTCGCGTGGATCATTAAAACCATTGAGGGTGATGGCGACGCTGCAAGAGGGAAGAACGCAAAACAGCTTGCCCTACTTGAGCAGATCACCCTTGACCAGGATCAAGTGTGGAAAACTTACTGGGCACAGGGGAAAGCTACCCAGCACCAAGCCCAGCTACAATGGATTGTACCAAGGTTGAAGAGGGAGAACTTGATGGAGGCCCATCATGACTCACCCCTAGGAGGACATCTGGGACGAGATAAGATGTACAGGAGGATGGTTATGATGTACTGGTGGCCTTCAATGTGGACAGACATAGATGATTGGGTCCGAGCATGCCCGCAATGTCAAGAGCATCGAGCTGCAAATTCTCTGACAGCAGGGCCATTACAACCAATCGAAGCAAGAGCACCGTGGGAAAGGGTAGGGATCGACTTGATAGGACCTCTTCCTAAGTCCCATCAAGGGAACATGTATGCCATGGTGATGCAAGATCTTTACTCCAAGTGGCCCAAGGTCTATGCCATACCCAATGCAACTGCAAGGACAGTGGCCGAAGCCATGCTTGATCCGATCAGAAGATGGGGACCACCACGAAAGATCATCAGCAATCAAGGAAAAGAATTCACTGCTGAGATTCATCGAGAATTAGTGAAGCAAACTGGGAGCAAGCATGCGTATTCGATGCTGGGACACCCTCAGACCAACGGACAGGTCGAAAGGTTCAATTGCACCCTGAAGGGCATGATAGCCTGATACATCAACACCAAACAGGACAACTGGGACGTGTACTTGCCACTCCTCCTGTACGCCTACAGGTTGAGCCCCCAGAAATCGACAGGCAGAAGTCCCTACGAGATTTTATTCAGGCACAATGCACCGGCGATTGCAACACCGAAACATACTGACCACAACAACCAAGCTACACCTGATGAGTGGATTCACAAGCTGGAGGAAGTTCAACACATCATTTGAGAGGAAGTCCAAGAAGCCTTGGAACAGTCACGAGCTGACATGGTCAAGCAACACCAACCTCACAAGGGTGGATACAAGACAGACGATCAAGTGTTGATTCGAGTACTAGAGTAAGGTCTGACAAAGGGTCAAACAAGGAAGCTCACCAAGAAGTGGAGAGGGCCCTACAAGGTATTAAAGCAACCTACTCCTCAAACTGTTTTATTAGACGACAGGCGAGGTGGACAATTCAAGATAAATTTTGAACGAACGAAACCACTTGTTACGATCCAACCCAAGACAAAGACCGGGAGCGTAGGAACCCCACCTGAAGTGCCAGATCCCTACAAGAGCTCTGCAGATGAAGAGTACAAGATCGAAGACATCATCAATCATCATGACACTAAAAAGGGCCGTAAATATTGAATACAGTGGAAGGGCTGCATTGCATGTGACAACACGTGGGTCTTGGGATACGACCTCTCAGCTGATCGACTTCAAGATGAATACCTCACCAGCCAGGGGCTAGGGGACGAGACCGGGACGGTCTTGACTTAGTCGGGGGGTATGTTAGAGTGCAAGGATCAGGCTGGGGGCGGGCGCCCCCTTTAAGAGGGCACACGCCCCCTTCAAGGGATTTAGGAACTCCAAGCGAGAGAGCTAGGCAGCAAGCATCAAGTGTTGCGTGCCTGAGGAGTCGAGGTCAGGGGAGATTGTGGTAGTAGCCGATTGGAGGGAATTCCCCTCTGCAGGGGTATAAGTGGAATGTGGGGAATTTCTGGGAAAATCTGATTGGTATGGAGTTGATATAACTCCACACTAGTGAGGGATAAATATGAAAAAGTAATATAGAATAAAATATTCCAGTTTTTAAGCAACAATACACCTTTATTGGGGTCACACACCCAGGTACACACTCACAAGTACCAAGATTGATGCAGGAGGAATTGATGAAACTGCATCACTATTTACTAATTGGTGGACACTTGGGTAGAGACAAAGTCTATCAAAGAATGGTCACAAACTACTGGTAGCCATCAATGTGGAAGAACATCAACAACTGGGGCAAATTGTGCCCTCAATGTCAAGAATATTGAGATGCAAATGGACCAACAGCAGGGCTGCTGAATCCAATCATTGCCATGAATCCATGGGATACGATTGAGATTAATCTGATTAGGCTGCTGCCAAAATCAAGAAAAGGCAACACCTATGCCAGTGATATAGTATCTCTTCTCAAAATGGCCTAAAGTTTATGCAATTTCTGATGTGACCGTGAAGACTGTGGCTAAGGCAATCATTGAACTGATAAGGAGATGGGGACCTCCCAGAAAGATCAGTGATCAGGGAAGTGGGTTTATGGCTGCTTTACATCAAGAATTAGTGAGATGACTTGGCATCAAGTGATCCCACTTAACTCCAAGACACCCACAGATAAATGGAGAAGTTGAGAGATTCAATAGGACACTCAAGAGGATGATATCATGCTACATAAACAGCAAGCAGGATAACTGGGATGCATTCCTGCCTTTATTATTGTATCCTTACAGAATGAGCCCTCAGAAGTTGACCAAGAAGAGCCTATACAAGCCCTTGTTGATCAACATTCAACAGGGCAAAGAGACAAAGCCAAGCATGGACAATTGGATTTTGAAGCTCAAGGAAGCTCAAGAACTTATCAAGACAAAGTTAAGACCAAGCCCCAAGCTGTGAGAATGGAGATAAAAAAAAATCATCAAGCAAGATGTAATCTGATCTATGTGCAAGGTAATCAAGTAATGGTCCAGGGGCCATCCAAAGGGCAAGCAAGGAAGTTAGCTAAAAAGTGGAGAAGACCTTATACTGTAATCAATCAACCAACCAAACAAACCATTTTACTTGACAATGGAAAGGGAAGAGAATTCAAACTCAACACCAAGCATTATGTTTCCAGATCTGAAGGATGACCAATGATGATCAAGGAAGATCCCATGGTTGAGATCAAGGAAAAGGACTCTCAAGACCATGACAGTGAAGACAGAACCAAGTATGAGGTGGAAGACATCATTGATAACTGAGATATCAAGTCTGGCCAAGAATTCAGCTCTCAGTGGAAAGGCTACATCACACAAGATGACAGCTGGGTAGCAGAAGACAATCTCCATGTGAATGAAGTCAAGGCCTGTTACCTCGACAGTCAGAGACTGTAACGAAAACTGGGACAGTTTTGTCTTAGTGGGAGGGTATATTGGAAAGATCAGGAAAATAAGAGGAAATTCTTGCTTAGAATTTCCTCAACAGCGAAATAACAAATAACGGAAATAATGAATAATATTAGTTGTAACGGATAGCCTGCAACAGCTGTGCCAAGGTATAAATAAGTGAATGTTTATTTAATAAAACAGACTTTACCCACATCGCTCATTCTTGGGGTTTCGACTACACACATTACCTTAACTACAACACTAAATCACTTTTGATAAAAAGGTCAAGGGTCAACTCAGAAAAAGGAAATCCAAGTGAAAATGGGGACCCAAATAGCATGGATCATCAAAGCCATCAAAGGTGATGGCAGTAGGGGGAGGAATGTGAGACAGCTTGCTTTACTCAAGCAGATCATCTTCAATGATGACCAAGTGTGAAAAACCTGCTGGGCACAACCAAAGAAAGGAAAAACCACCCAAGCACAACTACAGTGGATCATGCCAAGATCAAAGAGGGAAATTTTGATGGAAGCTCATCATGACACCTTTAGGAAGACATCTCAGATAAGATATGATGTATACAAATGGTTATAACAAATTGGCCTTCAATGTGGAGAGATATCAACAATTAGGTCCAAGCATATTTGTGATGCCAGGAACATCAAACCACAAACTATCCAACCATGGGACCATTGCAACCAATCAAAGCCAGAGCATCATGGGAGATGGTGGGAATCCAATCTGATAGGACCTTTACCTAAGTCCCACCATGGAAACATGAATGCCATGGTGATGAAAAACTTCTGCTCCAAGTGGCCTAAAGTTGATACTATATCCAATGCAACTGCAAGGATGGTGGTCAAAGCCATACTTGATCCAATCAAAAGATGGCCAAGCGACACCTGACAAATGGATCCAAGGGCTTGAAGAAGCCTAACACATTATCTGAGATGAGGTCAATGAAGCGTTGGATTGATTGTGAATAGACATGGTCAAGAGATATCAACCTTGCATGCACGAATATGAGCCAAACAATCAAGTGCTAGTTTGAATACCTATAAAGGGTTGAGCGAGGAAACTTGCCAAGAAATGGAAAAGGCTCTCTCAGGTATTAAAACAGCCTATTCCCAAACCATATTATTAGATGATGGGATGGACAAGGTGGAAATTTCAAAATAAATATTGAGTGAGCAAAACCATATGTAGCAATTTGACTTGTGTAGAAGACCAAGGGCAAGGAGACTGTATCAGAAGTGCTGAATCCTTACAAAAACTTTGAGAGAGGTGAATACAAGATCAAGGACATTGTCAATCATTGTGACACCAAGATGGGCTGTGGGCTGTGAGTATTGAGTATACTGGAAAGGCTACACTGTGTGATGACACTTGGGTGTTGGAAGGCAATTGTTGTAGTTAGATGTATTTGGGCAGTGGAAACCCCAAAAATGAGGGAGTTTGTATGTGAGAAAGTCTCTTTTATTCAATAAACATTCTCTTATTTATATCTAACACCATTTTCAAAAAAAAGTGCCAGTGGCACTTTTTACAAAAATGAAAAAACATTGTACATAAATTTGTATCAAGTGATTTTTCACTGTTTACCTAAAAAAATAAAAAAGACAGGACCAATGCACATTGCCAATGGCACTTTTTTTTGAAAATGGTGTTATCTGGATATAGCTGTTATAAGCTAACTGTTACAACAGTCATATATTCGTTATTTCTGATATTTCGTTATTTCCATTATTTATTAGTTATTTTGCTGCTAGGATATTTCTTGTATAAATTTTTTCTCTTTTTCCTGATCTCTCTAATACAACCTCTTAGCTGATCAACTCTAAAATGAGTATCTCGCCGCCCAAGGGCTAGAGGATGAGACCAGGATGGTCTTGACTTAGTTGAAAGGTATGTTAGAAAGTGAGAAACAGGCTGAGGGTGGGCCCTCTTTTCAGAGGCACACACTTCATTAGAAAATTTGGGAACTTTGAAAAAGCTGGTTGGGCAGTGGGCATTGAGTGCTGTGGGCCTAAGGAGTCAAGGTTGATGGAGATCAGGATAGTTGCTGATTGGGGAAATTCCCTTCTACAGAGGTATATGTGAAACATGAGAAATTTCCAGGAAAATTTCATTAGTGTGAAATTGATGTAACTCCACACTGATGGGCATAAATATGAAAAAGACAAAGACTAAAGGCAAAGAGATTGAATTGAAAGTGTTGAATCTTTACAAAAATTCTGAGAAAGAGGAATACAAGATTGAGGATATCATCAACCACCATGACACCAAGAAAGGCTATGAATACTAAGTATGGTGGAAGGGCTACAAAACAGTGAGATTCAACATGAGTTTTTTGATTATTGCAAAGATCCTTTATTTACAATCATGGAATTGGATGGAATATGTTTTTTGATGATCATTCTTCTTTATGTTTCTTAACAATAACAATTTGTGATACCTCTTTGTTTTGCTAAAACCTCATCCAATTATTTTTTAGTTAGACTATTTGGAAAAATCAATCAGCAAGTGTCACCAAACAGGTTAACTTTGCCATAAGTAACTAGATTGCTGTTCAACCAGATCAGAAGGATATTAGTTTAATTGAAGATTCTTGGATAGCCAAGATTGTGGATGTTTTAAAGTTCATTGATGGGTAAAAAAAGGTATGATCATGAAAGTCAAGGCACAGTATCTATAAGTTCCATTGTTGCATGTGGCTTTGATTTTTCAGACTAATGAACTCTTAACCCATGTGTTAAGAGAGATATATGACAACTTATAAGTTGTGAAGATCATGTACATTATTACTTGCATTTTTTTTTCTTATATTATATTAATAATATAAAGTGAATTATAGCCAGGCAAAATGAAATCTCTTTAATGACTGAGGTACTTCTTTTAACATAGAGATTTATAGAAAATTTCCAGGAAAATCTATTAATAAAGTTGACATATCTTCAAAAGAGCCAATTCTTTAATCTATTTCTTCAAATTATCTACGTTTCTTCCTTTTTCCTTTTTCAACGGATTCAGCCCAAAAGCCAGGTGATGGAGGTTCGCACGGGAGATTGGTTGTGCCCACTATGCCGTGATTTGAATTTCGCTTCAAGGCAAGTTTGTCGCAAGTGCAACACACTTCGTCCGGATCTTCTAGCAGCCTCCCTAGGCGCGTCGCGCATCCCCCCGTATGGGGGGATGCAAGCTGCAACGCTTGGAGGGCATCTTAATGTAAATGTAGGCGGTGCACCTAGTACTAATTCAAGCCGTGGTGGGGGCGGTGGCGCTGGTTCGGGCCCTGGGGGTGAAGGAGGTGCGGATGAGCAAGCACTGGCCCTACAAGCGATGCAGCAAATACAGGCATTCAAGGCAATGCAGGAACAGCTCCAAGCCGCAGCGATGCACCATGCTCTTGCAGTGCAGCAACAAGCCGCCGTGGCTCAGATGCTCAGCAGAGCTGGTGGTGTTAAAGTACCCTCGCTCTCTTCTGCAAATATCTTGACACAACACCAACACTTGCGTGCTGGCGCAGAACACGAAACCTGGAGACTGGTTTTGTCCTTCTTGCACAGAGCTCAACTTTGCCTCGCGACAGTTCTGTCGCAAGTGCAATGCACCCCACCCTCCCTTCTCGGACCCTACTATTGGCACCAAACCGGGCGACTGGTTCTGTCCCACATGCCACGACCTGAACTTTGCGTCCCGCACCGCATGTCGCAAGTGCTCTACCCCTCACCCTGCTGGCATGGATCCCACGCTACGCATGATGTTTGCCCAGGCACAGATTCCGTCGAATGTCAAGCCTGGTAAGTCCCCGGCACACTCACACACACACACACACGCACACGCACGCTTACACTCATGTGTTGTGTATCAGGCGATTGGCACTGCCCCAATTGTGCCCATCTTAATTTTGCTTCGCGCAACTCTTGTCGGCAATGCAATTCTCCCCGCAGTACAACGTCAACCATACTCGGCATCAAGCCTGGTACCCCCAAACTTGTCTGTTTTTTCATTTGTTTATGATTAAAACTGGAAATTCAAGCACTCATCCATCACATGCATAATTGCCGAGGCAGGCGACTGGTTCTGCACCAGTTGTAATGATCTCAATTTTGCGGCGCGCACCCACTGCCGCAAGTGTTCGGCAGCGCGAGAACCGCCCCAGCAGGAGGGCCAAGGAGCCGAATTGCCGCGTGGTTTTCCTCAATGAAATGTGGAGAAATAAAGAAGAAAAACACCTTTTCCTAGCACAAAACGCAACCCTTTGTTCGTTATCTCAGACAATGGGGTGGCGCGCGATAGCAGTAACAGGGGCTCAGCGGGAGGTGAGGGCGGCAGTTGCTGCCCTCCAAATGCGGCAACTACGAGGGGAATATCCTAAGGAGCTTGGAATTACCGACTCAACTGCCTTCATTGCAGCCCCTGACTTTGCACCGCAGCCACTGGGCTCAGGCACAGCCACTCTTAATTCGCTGTTAGTGGTAGCAGAGGTATATATATATTGCCTCTTCCAGCATTTAACAGATACACGCAACACAGAGGCTAATACGAAGTCTCTCTCCTGTGTTGTACAGCATTTATCGGCTCAGAAGGGTTATAGTTTTGTAGAAAGTCAGGTCATTCTGGAAGGTGTACCCCTCTTCTAAGTCAACATTGGCTCATCGCTTACTGCTTAGAGGTCTTCGTGTACTTGAGTGTAGGGCTCATAGCCATAATTCATCTTGGTGGAGGCGACCGTCCTCGAATCCCACCAGCCGAGTCTGTTCCAAAGGCTTTGGGACTTCTTCCCATATCGCCTTGTCTTCTGGATGACAACGGTACAGAAGGACAATATTGTCACGATCAGCAAGGAGGAGGAAAGGAATTGCGAACAATGATCGATCTCCTTCTTGGAAGCCTGAAGCGCTTATGTCAGGGTAAGTAGTAATACACTCGCACATATTCCAACCAGCTACGTACACTGCTTTCTGATTCGTGGGATAATGGCAGGTCTTACATCAGGTGTGGTTGTGGCCAGTACAGAGGCTCTGTTACTAGTGCCACCGGACGCGGAGGGCCAACTAAGCCGCATAGCCCCCGACTGCGCGACGCTGTTGGCTGTTGAACTCCCCGCGCACCTCGCGCCCTACCACGGGGTGTGTCTGCTCCGTCCCATAAGGAGTCCCACACCATACCACGATGTGGACACCATCCTGTACCAATACTCTCTATCGTCCTTGCACGCGCGTGGCGCGCTGCTTGGTGAGACAAATTCCACGGCCTACATCTACACCGGAATTGTTGCGCTAGGTGCCAGCCTTGCCGAAGAGATACTCAGGTTCTTGTGCACACCCTTTCTTTATTTTACAGGTGGTGGTGGTGGGTGGTGTGGTG
>CDFF01070770.1:0-12224 GCA_000826265.1 Acanthamoeba culbertsoni
AAGGGACAATTCCAAGTGAGGAGAGTGGAAATCGGGCAACCAAGGCAAGTCCAGCTGTGAAGGTGATAGGACGAAGGAAACGCTGAGACCCTCCAAGTGTTGGAATTGTGGACAGCCAGGCCACAAACAGGCTGACTGCCCAGAACCCTCAAAGCTGAAGGGTGACGCGGACTCGAGAGAAAAATCTTTGAAGCTGAAAAAGTATAACAGTATTGTACAAGAGGAAGAGAATACCTTTCCCCTGACTAAGGTAGGTCGATTGCTGAGAGTGAATGGCGAGATTGGCGGGGAAGAAGTTGAATTCCTTGTGGACTCTGGTGCAACAGACAGTTTCGTCCAAAAAGAATTTATTCCTGACCAGTGCAAAGTCAAGAAGGCTGCAGGCCAGTGGATGACAGCAGCAGGAGGAAAGATCCCAGTCTTGGGACAGGCTGAGATCACATTGAAGTTGGGTGATTGTGAGTATGATCACAACTTCAACATTGTGGATGAGGATTTTCCCTACTCGGGCGTAATAGGATTCGACGTCCTTGATAAGTACCAAGGGACCCTCGATTGGAAGACCAAGTCTCTGACCCTATGGAGGAAAGTGAAGCTGCCAAGCGACCTAGATGGAAGCTCAGCAACAGCCATTCCGTTCCCTCTCGAGCCGGTGACCGATGAGGAGATCGTCCGAGCATTGAGATCACAGGCAAAGAAGGCAGACCTCGATGAGGATCAGAGGAGGCAACTGGAGGAGTTGCTCCTAGAAAACAAGGACGTCTTCCAGATTCAACTTGCCAAGGGAGGTGGCAGCAAGACGGCCGTCCACGACATTGAAGTGACAGATTCGACCCTGATCAAGGCAAGACCCAGAAGAGTATCTCCGGCGATGCAGGCAGTGATCGACGAAGAAGTGGATATGATGATCAAAGCAGGAGTAATTCGACCATCGAATAGCGATTGGGCGTTTCCAATTCTACTTGCACCAAAGAAGGAACTGGGCAAGTGGTGATTCTGCATTGACTACTGAGAATTGAACAAGAGGACAAAAAGGGATGTTTATCCAATGTCCGACCTGAATGAGTGCCTTGATGGGCTAGGGAAAGCCAAGTACAGATCCAAGATGGATTTCTGTAGCAGATTTTGGCAGATCCTGATGACGCTGTGCACAACATGAATGGCCACATTCATCACGTGATGAGGACTTTATGAGCCAATCGTGATGCTGTTTGGACTCATGAATGCACCCCCTACGTTCCAGAGGGTGATGGATGAGATGATCGGGCCAGCCAAGGGTGACTGGGCCTGGGTCCATATGGACGACCTACTAGTTTACAGTGAGACTTTCCAGGATCATCTTCATCATCTACGCGAAATGTTCAGGCATATCTGCAAGAGGAATTTATTTGTCAAGATTGACAAATGCAACTTCATGCTGAGTACAATGGAATACCTCAGGCACATCATCAGTAGCAAAGGAGTGAGTACCAACCCCAAGAAGATTCAAGTGGTGAAAGAAGTCATAGTGCCTAGGGATAAGACAACTCTGTGCAGCTTCCTTGGACTCACAAGCTACTACTGTCAATTCTTGAAAGACTTCCTGAAGATTGCAAGACCCCTGTCAAAGATGACAGGCGACAAAGAGAAGTGGATATGGGGAGCCGATCAGCAGGAAGCCTTCAATCAAATCAAGGAATCTCTGATCAGCGCACTGACATTATGTTACCCCAATTTCAAAAGACCATACCGAGTGTGCTGCAACGCTAGTCTCTACGCGATAGGAGCATGTCTTAAGCAATCGGAGGATGGGAAGAATTGGCATGTGATTGCCTATGGGAGCAAGTCTCTGAGCAAGACCGAGTCGAACTGGTCTGCGACCGAGCGCAAAGCATACACGATCGTTTATTTTCTAGAAAAATGGAGACATCTGCTACTAGGGAGCGACTTCGAGGTCAAGTCAGACCATGCGGCGCTCCAATGGCTCTTTGATCAGAAGGAGCCCACGGGAAAGATTGCCAGAAGGATCACGAGGATCCAGGAATTTTTTCTGATTAAAATCACTCATCACATGGGACAAGTCCATTTGAATGGCGACGCCTTATCAAGGGAACCATTTGTGGACAACCAGACGAAGAATGCATGCACAAGTGATGATGGACAGCTGACTGCTATTAGCGCTGTGCCAGAACCGAATTACAATGAGCTGCACAAGGACCCCAAATTCAAATGGATTCTATGTGCCATCAAGGGTGATGACTATGCTGGAAGGGGGAGGAATGCGCGACAACAAGCTCTCCTAGAACAAATCATAGTGGACGAGAAACAAGTCTACAGAACATATTGGCACTCTGAAATCAAAGAAGGATGGAGAATGCAAGCCAAACGCAATGCTACAGTGGATCGTACCAAGATTGATGCGGGAAGAATTGATGAAGATCCATCATGATTCGCCAATCAGTGGACACCTTGGTAGAGACAAAATCTACCAGAAGATGGTACCAAACTACTGGTGGCCATTGATGTGGAGAGACATCGACCATTGGGTCAGATCGTGCCCACAATGCCAGGAGCATCAAGGCATGAGTGGACCGATGGCTGGGCCTTTAAAACCGATCATCACCGATAGTCCATGGGATACTGTCAGAATCAATCTCATAGGACCACTACCCAAGTCAAGAAGAGGAAACACCTACACCATGGTGATGCAAGATCTTTTCTCGAAATGGCCGGAAGTTTACACAATCCTGGATTCAACCACGAAGACTGTGGCCAAAGCAATAATTGAACTGATAGGGAGATGGGGACCTCCCAGAAAAATCATCAGCAATCAAGGAAGCGAGTTCATGGCAACCCTTCATCAAGAGTTGGCCAGGCGACTTGGCATCAAGCGATCCTACTCGACTCCAGGACATCCACAGACGAATGGACAGGTGGAGCAATTCAACAGGACACTCAAGGGAATGATATCCCGCTACGCGAACAGCAAACAGGACAATTGGGACACATTTCTACCTTTATTGTTATATGCCTACAGATAGAGCCCCCAGAAGTTGACCGAGAGAAGCCCCTACAAAGTACTCTTTGGTCACCCCACACCCCCGTTAATCAACATTCAACAGGAGGAATCAACAAAATCAAGTATGGACAAGTGGATTTCCAAGCTCAGGAAAGCCCAAGAAATCATCCAGGATGAAGTCAAAGTCAAACTTCAAGCTGCAAGGACCAAGATGGAAGAGAACCATGAATCAAAGCGCAATCCAATCTATGCGCCAGGTGATCAGGTGATGATCCACGTTCCCACAAAGGGGCAAGCAAGGAAATTAGCCAAGAAATGGAAGGGACCCTATGCCATGATTGATCAGCCAAGTGCACAGACCATCCTGCTCAATGATGGCAAAGGAGGAAGATTCAAGCTCAACATCAAGAGGACCAAACACTACATTTCCAGATCTATTGGACGACCAAGACCGATCAAGGAGGATCCCAAGGTTAAGATCACGGAGGAAGACTCTCACACCCATGACGAAGAAGACAAAGATGAGTACAAGATCGAGGACATTGTCGATCATTGCAATCTCAAGGCTGGGCGAGAATTTCAAGTTTGGTGGAAAGGGTATACCACGCGAGATGATAGCTGGGTGCCCGAAGGTGATCTCCACGCAGACGAACTCAAGGCCCGCTACCTCGACAGCCAAGGGCTGTGATGAAAACCGGGACGGTTTTGTCTTAGTCGGGGAGTATGTTAGAGAGATCAGGAAAATGTTAGGAAATTCCTGCCTGGAATTTCCCCAGATCAAGAATTACAGTTAAATAACGGAAATAACGAATATATGGCTATTAAACGGTTAGCCAGTAACGGCTAAGCCTGGGTATAAATACCCAGACATTTATTGAATAAAGTTAGATTTACCCACACATAAACTCCCTCATTCTTGGGGTCTCCACTGCCCAGATTACCCTAACTACAACAATAGTATTTACAAAGACAATCCTATGATTGTTACCAAAATGATATAATATGAAATAAGAATGGGCAATAAGAAACTAAAAAAATGGAAAAGTTTGTATGTAAATAAGTTTAATTTATTTTATAAACCATAATATATTTATATCTTGATCTAACCATTGGTGGTTGGCTGTTACAACCGTATTTTTTGATATTTCCGTTATTTATTCATTATTTTAACAGTTATTGAACTCTGAGGAAATTATATCATGAACTTGTAAAAGTGCCTTGGATATAAATAGAAATCCTATATCTACTTAATATAAACATATATCCAGTATCTACTTAAATTAACTTCTTACTATTAAGGTCTCTTTACAACAAATATATCTCTGAACAAAAAGGCTACATTTACTGACTAGGACCCACAGCCTCATCCACTTTCCCAAGCCAGTCAAGTGCTCTATCTCTGTTAGGTAAGATCCTTGGGCGAGGGTTTGCTGTATTGGCTTTCCATGGTTGGTTATGCCTCTCTGTGTTAACAAAAGCTATGTGAATAGGGTGCAAACCATGCACCAAAATCTATATTGTATATTGGAGAAACCAAGAGTTGGTGTCGGATGTTAACCCAAATGTCCCGACGCATTCAGAACGGAATGAATTTCATGATGAATAAAATTTCGATTCCGGTCTAGCATCCATTAAAACGACCACTACCAACACCGACCAACGATAGCAAGGACAGAATTGGGTGTAATATCCTGTAATGAACCTGTCCTTATCTCCCACGCTGTCCCTCGGTTTTGGCGATCTCTCTCTGGATCGACCAATCCTCGGATTGGCAAATAAATCAATTCTCTTCTTTACAAATTGCGGAACCTGGAATAACGAGTTTTGTTCATCAACAGCATTGCTTCAGTATTGCTTCAGCTTGTCTTTGCCATCAGCGTGAAGTAAGTGCGTGGCCATCCGGCGTGTTTGCAGGGTAGCGAGCATGTACATTTTGTAGTTGGCAGCCGAAATGAACAACCCCGCAATCAGAGAAGGCACGATTATGTGAGGTGCGAACGAGAGCATCAGAGTGGCGGCTATCAGATAGCCCGCGTGGGTTGCCACGATGTACGCGTCCACCGTCGATTCATCGGGAACGTTCCGGAGTGTGAACAGATTCTTCTGGGCCTCCTGAAGGTAGTCGCGCAGGAAGACTCTGTCCAGGGTCCGGTCAATAACGAACATGCTTGTGAGGAGGCCGGCTGTCCCCACTGCTGTACTTCCCATACTTTTCCTTGCAATCTGTACGTAGTGTTCATTACCACAAAAGAAAAGAAAAGACAAAAATAGGCACGTCCAAAAAGTTGAGTCGGAAGTTAACTTTACCAAAGCGCGAGTGGCAGGAATGAGCGGAATCCAGTCGGCCTGCTGCCGTATGACCCACTTGGAGAACCTCCGCATTGTGCGCATGAGACCGTAGAGCGATCCAACGGCGGCCGCAGTGCAGACCCCTTAGATTGGGGGAAGGGGAAGGGTGCCATGCTTCAGTACCAAGACGACAGTCGAGGAGAGAGATAGGCAAAGTTATGTTAACCTATTCCCCAAAGTCCAAAATATGTGATGGGGTCATTGTGGGCCCCAAAGGCCGCTGCTGCCGGTGCGCGAAGCACTACGGGTCGTGTGCGCTGGTTGTGATTCTGCAGCACGGCTATCCCGCCTGAACACCAATAAATAAGCCAAATAAATGATTTTGGGGAGAGCACACGCAGAACACCTGAAGCGGTCAGACCGGTCAGAACAACGAGCGAAAACTTGGGCACGGACAGCATCCCTATCTTTGAAGTTGTGAGAGGGAGTAGATCGAAAGTTAGGATGGGATGCAAGCGAAGGGGCAGGTACTCTCCACAATCGTCTGCTGACCTCATGCTGGTGAAAATGTGCCAAAACGAGTGCCGTAGTGGGCACGGGAGCTTGCTTGCTGTCGCTTGACTGCTGCCGCAACAAACGCGCAGGCTTCCATCTGCAGTTGCATTGAGCGACATCACTACGCCTTACCCCTACAACAAGGTGTACCTTGTAGCAATTGTTAGCTTTGTACGACCCAGGTATGTCGGACCTGCCCTTCGTAACACCAGGCGTCTCATTTTGTCAGGCACAACGTTGGTGTGACGCAGTTTTTGCGTTTCACACGCATTTCTTCGTTTTTCTTGTGTAAAAGTACCCCAGAGAACACCAAGCAAGAATCCAGATTGCAATTGAAGCGCGCTGCCATCACAATGCGTTCCACTGCTAGACATACTGCTTCTATGTGCCTGCAACGCGCCTCGCATGCACAGCCGCTAACTTGCGTCAATTCACTGTACCGCGGGCCTGCTTCTCTCGCGCTCCGATCTCGCCCTGTACATTCGTCTTCCTCTTCAGTGCCGCCCCGACCAGGCTCAGAGGAGGTACAAACTAAAGAAAAAGAGCTCAAAAAGGAAGGCGACGTGGATTACACCGAATACCTCGCCAAGATGGACAGACTAGAAAACCCCAAAGGCGGCCTTCCACGAGCCAACAAGATTGCTGCGCTCATCACAGCAATACCTATGCTCTGGATACTCTACCACATCATTTTTCCCACGCCCATTGAAAAAAACGAGTGGTATCAGATGGAACAGGAGCATAGAGATAGAGTAAGAAGAGCTGTGGACGAAGCAACATCAAAAAAATAAATTACCACGTCCCTTGGAATAGAACCCATTACAAAGTATCACCAACGGGCATCCCCGTGGTTATGAATACTGGTGGTGTTGCTGCTTTACAATGGATCCATGGTGCCACGATACGTCGCACCGCCGTCGCAACGCGAGGCGAGCCAAGGCTCAAATGAGTACCAATCGATAGTTGTTACTCCATGGTGAGGTCGATGACCTCTGGTCTTGCCCACTCGGTCAAGAATCTGATCTCGTCCGATCCCATCGTTGGGAGTTCCACATAGGGTACACGTCTTCAGTATTCATAGCCACGGGAATGCCCATTGGTGATACTTTGTATTGTTGTCTTCCCTTTTTAAAGCTCATGCTTAGCAACAAAGCATTCCTTGTCTTGGATCATCTCCCACTGCCTCCAAGTTGCAACATGTCCTTTGATCTTTGCTTTGTAATTTGACTGAGGTTGTTAAGACACACAACATTAGATTAATGGTTACTAAACTAGCACCAGGAAAGCAGGAAAAAAAAAGTGTACCTAACACAACTGGAAAGGTTTCTTCAAGCCATAAGTATTTCCAAAACAATATTAAGAATTAATTAACAAAACAGGAACCTTTATTACTAACACATGGCCAACTGTTATATATAACTGTTTTATATATAATTGGAGGTAATTATACCCATGGTTGTACTTGATTGTGATCTGTTGTTACGTGGCATGCTCTCCCTCATGCATGTCTGAACCTCAGAGGTGGATCTTTCTACCAATTCCATGTATCTTTACAATGTCATCATCACCAAACCAAGAAGCATGTAAAAAATTTATGTGAATCCTCAAGAGATCTGTTGGAAACGCTGCAATATCTCTCGACAGTGCTTCTTAACCTCTCTTCGTTTCCGCTTGGACTCTTCCAACTCAGAGCGACGTTCGGTCGCTCGTGATTCGATTTCCGCCCTGTACCTGCACTAAAGTGAATTTCTACTCTCCTCTCTTATGTGGGACGAGAGTTAACGCACTTCTGTTCCCAGAGGTCGTCAGGTTCACAAAAGTAGTGGTCGTAGGGCATCTCGTATACGAGTTTCTCCCTCTCGGTTGCCGCCCCGTCCTCGTCGGTCCGTAGCCTCCGGTCCTTCCACCACATCCCATCGAAGACTCGTCCGTCTGCATACCTATGTATCAGGTTTTAGCCAATGAACTGCCGAGAGTGGTCACGCATAGACTCGAACCGCATGACTCCCCGGCCGTGCCGCAGACCCATTTCCCACTCGCCATCGTACGTGGTTCCATCGCTCTGCCACAGTACCAACGTCAGTCGATCGATCAAGTGACCCCGGCATGGTTAAGAAGAGGCCAAATACCCATAGATAGCTTCCGGTGCCGTGCTTCTTGCCCATCTTCCAGTTTCCGCGGTAACGTCTCCCGTCTAGAAGATACATATTTTGAACAAGTGGAGAAACCCGGGTAGGGTTGAGTTGAATAGAGGAGGATTGGCGGCGCTACCGATCCATGAGTAAGTGCCCTTGCCGTGCTTCTGTCCATCTAACCATTCCCCCTCGTACGACGACGAGTCGCCCCAGCGCTTTATGCCCCACCCGTCTTGGTTCCCACCTTTCCAAGAGCCCTATAGATTGAGTGAAACCTAGTAAGAAATCGAGAGCGCCAGGACCCGAGGTACGTAGAGCAAGAAACCATGTAGAGACTTCCTGAGGGCCACTTATAGATGCCCCATCCTTCCTGGTGTCCGTCCTTCCACTCGCCAGTGTATGTACTGCCCTACAGACACTGGAGGTAACTACGAGTAGAAGCAAAACACACGGAAGAGAATGGGGGAGGTTAATGGTTACGTTGGGCCAGGTATACACGCCCTGTCCACTTCTTCTGCCTTCCACCCAGTCTCCTTTGTACTCGCTTCCGTCCGCCCTACACGCCAAGTTTGTGTCATATTAAACAAATTAATTAAAAAAGAAAATGTAGGTCAGAACGCGAGCTCTTGCCCTTCGTCTTGTGTGTGTTAAATAATAATAATTAAGAAATATATCAATCAACTTACCATGTATATTGGCCGACACCGTGCTCCCAGCCGTCCTTCCACATACCTTCATACTTGTCGTACTCTATCGTGGAAGGTTTCTTCTCTCTTGCCTTCTTTTCCTTCGCTTCCCCGGGGCAGTCGTCGCCGATTGCTGCCGAGTCAGCGTCGGCCTCGCCTTGCTGAGCACCGGCATTATCGCTGCTGGAGGACATGTTGCCACCACCATTGCTGTTGCCGCTCGCTACATCCGCAAAAAAGTCGAATTCATCGGTATAGGGTCCCTGCTTCCCTGTCACGATTGGCCAGAACTTGACCCCGTACCCATGCTCCTTTCCGTCTACGACACAGCCGATCGGTTTAAAAATAGATAGATGGAAATACATGAGAGGCTGACGCACCTTTCCATTCGCCATCGTATGTAGCGCCGTTGCCCATGCGGGCGGTGCCCACCCCGTTTGGCTTCATGTCCATTGCAAAGACACGCTGCCCCAATTCCCCATATCAACCGATGGTTCATTCGTATGTTAAGAATTCAAGCATCATGGAACGAGAGGTAGGCTAGAGTACAGTCTGGGAAAGATAAACCCACTTCCAGTCGCGCTCGACGATAGTGGGTCGCCCCGAACCGTGGGTCCTCCATAGTTACAGGCGTTACATTAGTTTAGTCTGGTCAATGACCACGTACAAATGTTCTGAGAGCGCCAACGCAAACACCAACTTTTGTTGTTATATATATTGCTCAAACTGTACCCCTAAGGAAGGTTTTGTTTTGGTTTGAAAGGATGAAACAAAAAATAAAATGATGAAACAGTGTACTTGGCTGATGCGATTAAACCAAACATCCAAGTCTAGATAACAAATGGTTAAGCAAGAATAAGAGGATATATTGTTTTATTTAAATGCTAAGGAATTTGTTGTTATATGACAAAGTTTAACTCAATATCTATAAAAATAATGTAATAGCATTATTGATGATAAACATTCCCTTTTTACTCATTGTAAGACAAACCTTGGATTTAGAAGAAAAAGTTAGGCATAAACTATAAAACATTAATTAACTTTGTAGCAAAAATTATTGTTTTCTTTATTTCAACTAGGATGGACCAAAAAAAAATAAAACCAGAATCCACGTTCTTACATTTTTTTTTAATGTTAGTTAACATAAAACAAAATGATTATATTGTAAACTCTTGTTACATTTTAATAAACAAGATAAATCTTAGTAAACCAATGTACTATATTTGAAATATTCATGATAAGATTGATTTTTACTTTGTAAAATGTAAAATAAGTTAATAAAAGATTATCATAGAATTAGCAAACAATTGATAAATATTTCCAATTCAAATTGGAATTTTCTCTGAAAATATAAAGTATCAATTAAAAAAGCTTTTAAATTTCCAATATAGTGCCATTTACACAAACATGAAAACACTATTATTAATTTGCATTTTACTTGTTGCACAAGAATTGTTAATAGCTGCTTTTACACCGTATGAAATATGCAATGCAGTTATTGAAGGAGAGCCAATGTATCTTTCCTGTAGCTCAAATTATCAGGTAATAAATTTAAGCTTGATATATATTTCAAGATAGCTAATTTTTTTTTATCCTTGATACAAACAGATTTCAGAGTTCAAATTTGCTTCCTTTGGGGTATCTACCGGTGGATGTGGATACGAATCTGTAGAACCATTGTGTCCTTTTACTGCAGCCTTGAAGATTGTGCAAGATGATTGCTTGTTTAGACAAAGTTGTAAGCTTTGGGCGACAGAATATTTTTTTGTTAGAGATAAGGATATATCTCTTATTCCAGCTAATGAAACCCTATGTGATATTCCTGGCCCCAAGATTCTGAGAGTGCGTGCTGTGTGTTCTTTTACCAATTCGTCTGTCAATCCGATTCAAGTTGCTCGAGCTCGGCCAGATAATGATGAGAACGAACCTTTGGTACTGCAATGCCCACGTTCAGATGAGGTAAGAGACGTCCATATTAAGATAATTAAGTGAAATAAGTGGTATATTCGCTCTCAATTTGCAGGTGATAACAGTCATTCATTATGCTTCCTTTGGTAATAAGACACACGAAGGGCCTTATTCCTTGGAAGCTTGGACACCCGGAACCTGCAACTTTGCCAACTCAGAAGAAGTGGTTCGCAGAAATTGCCTTCATAAACATTCATGCAATCTGTTAGCCCATCCAGCATTTTTCGGTGCTACCCTTATGAATCAAGGACACTGCGCTCAATGGGGCTCTTCCTATGAGTGCTCACATCCGAATATATTAACTTTTGACACTGTGCCATGCGTTGCACGGTTTAAACCTTGGGCTTTGGAAGTAGCCTATGAATGCGGCACTGACGACAGTGCTAGTACTCATTTGGTGATAATACCGCAAGGCAACAGTTCAACTTTGCAATGCAGCGAAGGGGTTATATCAGAGATCGTTTTTGCTTCCTACGGAACCTATGATCTCAGTAATCCTACCTCAACTGGCCACTGCCATTACGACGCTACAAGCCATGTTGTTTCTGAGACTTGCATGCAAGAAAAAGAGTGCACTTTAGAAGCCACACCAGAATTCTTTTTTCATGCTTGCAGCGAGCACAGCAACAACTCATTGGTGGTTCAATGGAGGTGTGGGCATGCACAAGTTTGCGCTTCCATTTATAGTGGCAGCAGTCAAGAAGTGGCATGTCCCGCAGGAGAGGTAACTAATCTGGACCACAACTACAGACATCACAAACTTGAAGTGGTGGTTATCTCATTAGCACTTAATTGCAGGTGTTTACAAGTGTTACCTTTGCAGCTTATGGCGAAATTCATGGTTCTTGCGGTCAGATGACCACTTTGGTAGCTGACTATGACTCTGGCCCAGATCCACAATATAGTGACACTATCGATTTTTGGACAATCGGTTGGGACGTAGACTTAGAACTCATGGACTTCGAACCCGTGGACTCCCCTCCCTTAAGGGAGTATCGTGGTCCTTCAACTAGTCAGTATTCGTCGATGCTCATGGTCAATGAACATTGCATTGGCAACCCTCGCTGTCTCCTACATAGTCAAGATCCTAAGCATCTTAGACTTGGGCGATATTCAAGCTCTAGACTATCTCAATTAGGTGTATCCTTGGAATGTGGACCTCCCTTTCGCCCCTCGGTGGTCTATGCATCTCAACCAGCCTACGAGAGCTTGATGCTCAACTGTCCCACTGGACAGGTAGTTTCCTTTATTTCTACCTCGCTTCTTCTCCCCTGATGATGTGCTGCTGTTGTCTTCCACAGACAATCCAACAGATTGTATTTGCTTCTTCCGGCAATGTGACAGGAAAAAGCGGACTGTTTTCATTTGCCGATTCAGGCCAGTGTAAGCACGACAAAGAAACAAAGAAATATATTTCGCAGCTGTGCCTCTTCAAAGAACAGTGTGAGGTTGTCCTGTTAGTACCACCCGAATGCATGGTTACCGTGACGGCAATTTGCGGTTTCCCTTCTACCAACAATGTGTCCAGAGTGTGTGTCAACGCCGACAACGACAATTATGCTGAAATCATATGCCCACCTGCCCAGGTTTAAT
>CDFF01070772.1:0-14223 GCA_000826265.1 Acanthamoeba culbertsoni
ATTCCTTGACATAAACCATGTTTCCATAAACACATTTAGCAGCAAATGGAGTTTGCTCTGCTAAGCTACGGTTTGTTGTTAAACCAAATGGCACTTGCTCAGTTCCAGCTGTTAAAGGGTACATATATGCATCATCAATAGTTCTTATCAGAAAATGTCCAATACTATCTGACACTTCGGGATGAAGGCAACTATTTGGGTCAAATATATCAACTGTATGAACAATAGCAGCTGAGGTAATTCCTAGACAACTTTCATGTGATAAAGTCATAAATATATTACTATTTCTCCTGTAACGATATACGTTATTAATAATACCATTTCCAACAAGTGAACCATTAAATCCTGTTCCCAGATATATATATTGTTCTTCAGTTGGTTGCTTATAAGTTATATAAATTGGATCATAATCGCATAATGGCAGAATTGGAGATGGTGATGGTGATGGTGATGATGATGGTGATGGTGATGATGATGGTGATGGTGATGATGATGGTGATGGTGACGGTGACGGTGATGAAGATGGTGACGGTGACGGTGACGGTGATGGAACTGGTATACATATATCTCCTGTAAAAGTGCCATCACAAATGCAATTGCCAGAGGTAAGATCAAATATTGATCCTGGAATAACACATTCTTTTTCAAATAGAGTGGAAACAGTTGGTTTGTCTGTTATGGATAAGGAATTCGATGCAGAAACAAAATAATATTGGCCAAAAATATTACTAAGTTGAAATCTTGTTGTGGTATTTGGTATAACAAACATAGGGTTTGATGTTGTACAATTAACGACAGTTGGTATAGTGAAGTTATTTCCAATGCATAAAGAAGCTAATGGATGATAAAGTTTAAG
The DNA here is from genome assembly GCA_000826265.1 of Acanthamoeba culbertsoni. Taxonomy (NCBI): domain Eukaryota; phylum Discosea; order Longamoebia; family Acanthamoebidae; genus Acanthamoeba; species Acanthamoeba culbertsoni. The sequence continues at coordinate 857 of CDFF01070772.1, forward strand.
TGAACCATTATTATTAGGTGGCATATCAAACTGGAAGGCCATAGTGTTCTTATTTGGTGTTGTAATATTTGAACTAAGTTGGATTCGATCTGGATTTAAAAACGAAGTTGATAAATAAAGCCTAATGGCAGAAACAGTAGTATAAATGTAAACTGGAAGATACGTTAAGCAATTCTCTTCTCCTTGCTTACAGTAAGGAATGCATTGTTGTCCTGTGAAAAAACCATGGCATTCACATGTTCTATTGGATGAACTTAAAACAGTGCCAGGATAAAAGCATTCTAATCCATAAATGCCAGCAGAGGAAACACTCTGAGTTAAACCAACTGGGGAAACCGTTCGAGAAGTATAAAAAAATCCATCTGGACTTTTTAGCCTAAATGTTAGGTTTAAGGAAGAAAAATTCTCAATATATTTGCACATTGATAAAGGTCGTTGGCCAATTCTACTATTAGCAGCAGACCATTCTCGAGTTAAACAGGTTTCAGGTCTTTGATATAACTGTATTAATCCATCAGATGTTATAATATATGAATGAGTCTTTAATGATGGGTTCAGATAAAAGTAAGCAGCAATAGTTGAAGATGATACACCAGTTGATCGTTTGACTCCATTGTTTAGATTATATATAGCTATAGGAAGATTTAAGTTGCAATCCTTTCCCATAGGGCAATAACAAGTATAATCTGTAATTTGCACAGAATTGAAAATTCCACATGTAGCACGATAACGAATTGCTTGTGCTTGATTATAATCTGTTGTTGAAGTCATTTGATTAGTGGTAGAAGGAACAAGATATGTGTTGGATCCTCTTTTTTTTAATAAAAATCCATTAGCAGTATTATCATGGATGAGATAGGTGTGATCATTAAAGCAATTTCCATTTTTGATAGGTGTTGAAGATCCACTAATACAAGTTGTTGGAGAAAAATACCATGCACCGTCTTTAAAAGTAAAATAATCATTCCATAATGGTGAATTTGTATTGGACAATGCATACATACTAACAGATGCATCTACAACTCCGAAATATCTCGTTTGATTATTAGTATTGTTAAACCAGGAAATAGTCATTGGAAAGGAATCACTTAATGCTTGCAGCTGAGGTAATGGTGGTAAAGGTGCAATATTACATGTGAGACCAATAGATGATTCAACACAAGCTGTAGAGAAAAAACAAATCAGCCATCTTTTCAATTCATTAACCAATTAAAATGATACTGCTGATAAGAGCACTTACGCAAACAGGCGAATCCGGTAAAATGCCCATTGCAAAAACATTGAAGGTTGTTGTCATCGAGTATAGTTCCAGGAATGGAACATTCAGCAATCCATATTGTTGGCATAGCGTATATGGTGAACCACACTTCATCATTCCAAGGTGGTATGGAATAAAATAAATGACTATTTGTAAGAATCAGTCCTTCAGAAGTCTTTTTAACAAATATTTTTGACTCTGTATTCAAGGAAGAGCATGACTCAAGATATGCTGAACTTGATAAATTAGAAAAACACAAATTCATATTATGGTATGGATACAGTATCATATTGTTGTCAACTGTTAAATCAAGGTATTTGTTGAGTTGTGGGTTGTTGCTCACTGACAAGGTAGTTGCTGAATTCCATGCAACAGAGAGATACTTGGATGGTTGATTGATTGGTTTTAATCTAATGGGTAGTTTTTGGTTGCAAGGATGATTTGCTGGACACTTACAAACAAAAGGTTCATTGGGATGAGGTGATCCGCCAAAAGCACAACTTGTATAAACTCTCAATGCTAAGGTGGTATTAGTTGTCAATTGGAATGTTAGCGTGATGGTGGACCAAGATAAATAAAAACCATTTCGTGATAACCGAAGGAGAAAAGAAAAATCTGTTGCATTCAAAGAATCAACAATAAACACTGGATCTGTAAGACATGAAGCCATTACACTAATAGTAAAATCAGATAATACGCCAAAACAATAGGATCCATTTCCTCTTTCTTGTAAACGGAAAAATCCATGATCATAAACAAACTTATCAGGCCATAAAAGGTTGGTCCCTGATAGGATTATAGAATTCTCCAAAGATGAACCAATATAATGCTTGTTATTAGTAATAGGATGGATAAAGTAAAGTTGCAGAGGGTAACTGTCTTTCTTTTCCACACATCGTTGGCCATCAAAGTAGCCCAAGCAGCTACATGAACCCATTGAAGTTTGTGTTGCTCCTGGTATAACACATTCTGTATACCATCTTGTTGCTAGACTTAAATTATCTGTTCTCTTATTTAAAACTTGGTCATCTCCAACACCTTCCACAAAAATATCAGTAGTGGTGCCCATTATAAATGAATTATCTTGAATGGAGTAATCTTTCATAAATAAGACATGGTTTTCAAAACATGGACCTATCTCTGCTGGATATATATCTGGCGCAAGAAGACACTTATCAGAATGGTAACGAGAAATGCGAGTTCCATGATCAAAAATGACTGGATGGCGAATGGCATCAACTGCGGATGACTCGCACAAGGATTGTACAGTTGATTGTGTTTGAGGTTGATAAGATATGTATAATTTTTTTTGAGTGATAGGATCAATTCTATAAATATAAACGGGGAGATTGAAATTGCAAGTTGCATCCCCTGGTGGACAAATACAGTCAAAATCAGAAATACGCGATGCCCCTGGATAGGCACATGTTATAGTCATATTTTGAGGAGTGGTGGTATCATCCAAATACGACCATCCTGGTGATATGCCAGCCCATCTTCGAGGGAGATTCATGAGAGTTGATGGTCTTGTAGCCAGGGTGAATACACCATTGCCCAATGATTCATTTACGTATAAGAGATTGGCTGTATTGTTACATTCGTGAAATTTGTACATCTGAAACTCCCATGGGTGGTTCCAAAAACCCAAACAATGAGGTAAATGTGGTGTGTCATGATAATTCCAGGATCCATCCTCATTATATATGTATGTATCTCTCCATGCTTGATTTAGTGTAACAGATATCAGTTGATGGCCTCCATTGTATTCCATTCCCAGTTCTATGCGTGTGATGCCACTATTGAAGCCGATATATACTGGGAATGCAGGTTTAACACATTTGTGACCCAGGAACTCGCCATTACAATAACAGGAACCAAAACTATGCGGAGTAGTGCCTGCAATGGCACACGTAGTCCGCCAATGTTGTATGGGAAAATTGCTTGTGGTTTGACCTGCCAGCTGGTGAAGTAGCCAATCATTTGAATTGGCAAAATTTCGTAGAGCAAATAGACCATTGCTGGTGATTTGTGAAGCATTAATACCATATAGAAAAGGAGTAGAGCCTTGTGATGTGGTGCACTCCCTGTAATTACTGTTTGTGGTAGTGCCATCTCGGGAAACACACACATTGCCACCATGGTAAAGTTGGGGATAATCATAAAACTGTAGGTTGGTGGTATTAAGAAATATTCTTCTCATGGTAAACATGTGTGGATAAATGGTATTAGTGGCAACTCTTTGTAAACGACCATTACTGCCGGTAGGTGCACCCATAAGCTGAGGTGCTGATCCTGGTGCAGGGCCTGATGTGGCAGAAACAAAGCCAATATGCACAGGGAGATTATAATTACATGATGATCCTTCAGGGCATCTACAACTACAACATCCTACTTGAACTGCTCCCAGATAAGCACACTCAGCTTGCCATGGTGTTACTAAAGCAGTAGCCCGAGAGCCTGTATTCACAAGAGTAATACTGGTGGTCCCGGTAGGAACTAAATATTGTTCCCTATCTTCGTTTCTTGTAAATAATAAAAAAGTATTATTAGATAAATGTTCCAGGATGTAGCATCTCTCCAGATGTTCATTCAATAGAGTATTTTTTCTTGGTAGGTTTTCATTACCGTGTTTGAGTCCAAGGCACCAACTTCTTGTTGGACTATGTTCAGTCATCCAAAAATTACCAGTAAAATTATAGAAAAACGTGTCATTAAAGCGAAATGAGCTTATAATATTTGAACTGTAATGGCCTGGCCATGAGGAATCGGAGGTCATGTACAATCGCTGGTTGTTATATTGAGTATATAATTTCATTGGAAAGCCAAGCTCTCTTGTTCTATCAACCAAACATGTGTGTCCCAAAAATACGCCATCACACTTGCAAGAACCAATTTTTCCCTTTTCTAACACTGTACCAGGTATAAAACAATCGAAAACAAACCAACTGTGATCCCAATGTGTAGAAGTAGTACCAGTAGGTCGATTGTCATGAATAAACCAAGCTCGAGCATGGTTGAAAATGTTAAAGAATCCTGTTTGATTATTGAAATTGCGTACTCGAAATACATCTTGTTGTCCATTTAACATGGTGGTACAAGGCCGGAGGAAAAGCCTACAACTGTGAATTGACGGGTCTACACCAAGACAAAATCCATGATAATGTCTGATGGTCAAGTTCTCAGCAATTTGCCAAGGAAAAGTAAATTCTACCAGATGACCAGGAGGGTTAGATCCACCAAAGTAACCACAACTTCCCCATGTAGAATATTGTGTTACAACCCAACTTGTCAGATGATTGCCATTATTAAAAAGACTAGCTCCCATAACACCATGTGTCCTGTGACTAACTCTAATTGTAACAGGTAAATTTTGAGTGCAAGGTTCACCAGGCATACAAGAACAAGATAATCCAGATGACAGCTTAGTAGCATTGGCATATGCACACTCAGCTTCCCATGGTTGGAGCAAGGCATGTGTTCGATTTGATGTCAATATCCAACTAGCTGAACTTGCAACAGGCACCCAATAATTATTCGTATTGCTAAGAATTACATACAACAAGAATTTTCCTTCCATATTATCTAATGGTTCAACCATGAAGCAATTAGTGGGATATGGTTGTTGCTTGAGTGGCTGGTTTAGATGGTAATCACTTCTTGTGCTCCAACCTAAACAAAATCGACCACTTCCCATTGTGTCAGTGATCCAAAAGTTACTAACAAAATCGTATGAAAAAGTATCAACCCATAACATAGAACTTTGTATTAAGGACACACGTGGAAATCCATTGTTGTTAGTTCCACTGGGTGTTCCTAAATAAAGCTTGTTGCTAGAAGAATTAGTAGTAAAAAGCTTCATTGAAAAGCCAAGTGGATGACGATAGGTTGATTGATAAGCCAGGCTGAAGGAGAAACATAGTAAAACTACAAAAATCTTGACAGTAAGATGCATTGCAGTTAATGTTATGTGAAATTATATCAAACAACACCTTAAGTTTATAAAAGAAATTTTCATCTAATTTTCAGAATTTAAATCTGAGAAAACTATAATATATCTTTTTGATCCCAACAACTTGACACATCAGGGTTTACCAAAACATTTATTGGGTATTAGCCGAGTATAGCACCAGGCCCACCTGGGCCGCTGCACACAAAGGGAACAAGGAAGAGAGATAGCAAGGATTTTTATAAACTGTGCGAAGCAGATAATTTCGTTGGGCGATCTCAGATCAACCTAATGTCTGCTTTATTGTGGCACATCGCTTTTCTCAATCATTTAAGCCATCTGCGAGTCTCTACAAGTATCTGGCACGAAGAAGACCATCTCCTACGCAAGTTGCTTCTTTCATCCATGCCAACTGCGCTATCGGAATTAAGGCATGTCTCGATGACAGCCATCGATACTTACGGCAGCAGATTGCGCGCTTGAAAGATCGAGCTGAACAGCAAGTCAAAGCGCGAAATTCGCAAGAGGCCTTGGAAGAACGTGGCCAATGGATCACCATCGAATGGGTGAATGAGATGGCTCGTCTTCTGGACACCGAAGGTTGGGCTCGAATGCATCGCTTGGAAGCAGCTCTACGCACCAGCTCCTTGAGCGATTCCTCAGTTCGCAGAATCAGCGTGCACAGCTGGATTGGCTACGTGACTAGGTCATTTTTTCGCTCTTTGTTGATCTACCCCCGATGCGTCCGCAAAATGGCCAACTTCAAATATTGGAGTCGCCAGAGCCTGCAGGAAATAGGCGCACCAACGGCCTTATCTATTACCAGTCTCGCACGGTGCTACAAATCGTCCATTTCAAAAATGCAGCATTTCTTGGTGAGCATGTCATTGATCTACCTGCCAGCCTACAAGAGAAACTATTGGCCTATCTTCGCGTAATTCGACCGGTCTATGCATTTCCTGCACGTCTACAGCTGACCAACGATGACAATGAAGACGCTGAAGAGGACTCCACCAATGAAGATGGCGATACCGAATTTCCGAGATCTTCCACCAAGCCAGCTCAGCCAATCGGTCAACTAACTTTGCACAGCAGAAGACAAGAACAACTCCGATCCGAGATAAAAGAATGGCGCACTCAATCTTCATGGCTCTTCCTAGGCCCAAGCAACAAGCCGCTCAACAAAATAGGCCGTATATGGATAAACTTTGTCCAGTTCAATACAGGCAGACGAACAAACTTGCGAGTGTGGCATAAGGTGGCTGAAACTGCTTCTGCGCGAAACAACTCTCTCGATCAACAGCAACTACTTAGCGGAGCACTTCTACATTAACACAAGACTGGCCAAGAATACTCTGTGACCCACAATCCACGTACTAAGAGCCAAGAAGTGCATGAAGTGTGGAAAGATCAAATGACCTCTCTTATTAATTCGGTATATGTTTTTACGAATGGTTTTATATAGTTTTTATTGATATTAACAATAACTTCTCAGGCGCTTTCACTTGTAGTGGTTCAACAACCATTAGCAAATGTTCTTCGTCCATCATTTTCCTCTTCTACCTTAACTCCATTTCAATCAACATAGATATCGTGAAGGTGATTGGCAATGTGACAATTGTAAAAATGTCAATTTTGCTAAAAGAAACGAGTGTAAATGTTGTGCTAAGCCTTGTTCACAATAAATCATTAAACTGAATATATAAGTAAATATAAATATAAATATATTGTGAAAGTAAAAGTGAAAATATATGAATGTTTATAAATATAAAAATAGCTTCATCAAAAAGGACTACATGCCAGGTGACATGCTTGTGGAGCCCTGCTCTGAGAAGTGGAATCTCATAAATAGAAGTGTGATATCAGCGAGGGGAGTGGTACAGCTCAGGATTGAGATTGAGGGACAGCACTTTGTGAACATGTTCTACATGCTCCCTAGGGATCTTGTGGTTGCTGGAATGCTAGGATACAACTTCCTACACAAATACAATGCATGCGTGGATGGGAAACACAGGACAGTGATCTTCAGACAGACGGAATTGGAGAACAACATAGATGAATGGATTGTTGGGAAAAATCAGGCTTCAGACATTGCTGCTATTATGGGATCAACCAGCATGGTTGAGAAGTGAAGTGCCCAGGGTGATGGAGGCCGGGGCAGCCTCAAGCTAAGTCAGGAGGAATATGAGAGTGGGCTGGCTCTCAGCTCTTCTCCCAGCGCCCTGCACCCTCACAGACAAGCCCCCAGATTTCCGCAATCTCTGAAATTGGGGAATTCCTCAAGTGACATAGGCCAACCATTAGACAGGACAATGAAGTTGGTAACAGTCTTCTAACGGCTTGTTAGAAGATATAAAAGGGCAAGATTGCCCAGAATAAAGGACTTTCTCTCTCATATCAAGCCTACAGGCTCTACACACCTTGTGTCACACTCTAACATTTAGCTTGTCCCCATAATTAACATTCCTTGGCCAAAGACGAAATTTCACACTTTGTATCCTGCTACAATCCCTGCGGGACTGTAACTGCTACATGGCCTTATGTGAACTTCCTTACTATATCCAACTTCCTTACTATATATAGTAAGCCCTCCAAAATTAACTGAAAAGAATAGTGTGAATTTATATTGGGCCAAACTGTATGCTGAAAAATATAAGCTCAGCAATCAAGCAAGAGCATAAAATAATACAAGGTCACAATGAAGTCCTTTGCATCAACAATAATAAAAGATAATATTAGCTTTGGTTTGATACAATGATGATTTATTTACAATACTAACTTCGATGAACATTGTAAAACATTAGCTTAATATGAAAGGGGAAATATTGTTATAAGTGGGAAGGTTAAAAATAGAAAATTAGGATGCCTAAGTTTCGCCAAGCAAGGCGCTCAACGTGGAAAATTGAAACTTAGTGAAGGAAATAAACTTAGCAGGCATATTTTCAACTCTCCCAGTTTGTCCTATGATATAACAAGCTTCTTGCTTGTCTTTTAGATATTCTTAGTTGCGCAAAACCGTGAACACCAAGTAAAGTGGTTTATTGCAAAATTCACTGCCAAGGGCAGTTTTATCGATAATTTGCATTTGGCACTGGTTTAAAAGCATAAGCTGGCAATGTTGAAGGAACAAAAGAAATCAAAAAGGCACACACTGCAGAAGATTGACGCTGGGCTGTGGCAGAAGGACGGTGTCGTATTTCTCAGGATGAGCTGCAATGAGCCAATTCAATGCTGGACGCCACCAGCCATCGTAGGCCTTTTGCCGTTGTAGCCAAAATAGTTGGTCATGTCGTTGTTTGCTTTCTTCCTTATCATCCTTCTCTTGTCTTCACTTTCACTTTCACTCCACCACTTCCACCTCATGCTGTTTTCGTTTTTCTTTGGGATGGAAAGGAAGATGTTGACAGACTGAGTACCCAAGGCACTTGTCAGCTTTGGTGCAGGTGTGTCTCACACCTGGTGTGAAGATTTGATGACAGTTCTTCTTGCATCGCCGAATTGCTTGCTTTCTTACATAGAGATGGTGAAGATGGAGCTGAAAGAGGGGAGATGTCCAAAGTAGCCAGAAAAAGGAAAGGGGGCGGCGAAATAGACGTTGGGAGTGGTTCGCAGGGAGGGATAAAGATGGTAGGCGGGAGGGGGGTGCTTTGTTTTCCAACAAGGATCCGCTTACAATGGCCAGGGAGCTTGATGTGCATAAGATCTGGTGTGTTAGCTTGCATGATTGTAGATGTTTTGAACAAAAAGGGGACACAATTTCTGTCATTATGAAAAAAAAGCATAAGTAAAATTGTTACGTAAAAAAATTTTTAAACTCAAAACTACCGAGCGTTCATGGTTTTGTGCAACTAGGAATATTGAGAATGACAGGATTACCCCTGATTGAAGCAAGGAAACTTTTCCTAAGATAATGCTAGGATTGCATAATTGAGAACTAAACTCACAAAAAACAAAAAACTATGCAAGTATTATTTGTACTTACTAAAACCTATAATATACTCAAAAAAAATGAGTGTATTTATTGAAGTTTACATTCTTACTTTTACTATAAACACATATTGTGAAAATATTAATTTAAGGATAATGTAAGAGCGCCAGGTTCTCAGCAGGAATTCCCTGCACCTGCGCCCCCTGGGGCGAGCCCCCAGATTTCCAGAGGAAATCTGCAGTGCCAAATTTGGAGTCAAGATGCGGAGGGAGATGACTTCGATGGTTGTTAGTATCACGGCCAGGGACTAATGGTCCCCTAGCTGTTAGTTGTAGGTATAAAAGGGGGCATTTGCCCGTAATAAAGGACTTTTCCCACATAACCCCTAGCCTATAGGCTGACCCCTTACTTGGTGCTCTAACATTTTGGCAGCAACAGCAGGATAATCCCACCATAGACTATCCTAAGAACACTATGGAGACACAGTAAGACATACCTTAAGTCTAGGATGAGTTCCACAGCAAATAAGTCCCTGACCGCAATAAAGATGAGCTTCATGCATCCAGTGATTTCTGCACTTGTCACAAAGGATAAGACAGCAGGAGGACTTCAAGTATGGTGCCAGAGACTGATATCTCTGATGATGGCAGATGGGAAGCCTATGCTGCCACAATGACAGGTGCTACCCCATATGTGCCCCAAATGAGAAAAATGGAGGCAAGTCTGACTTCATCAAGCAAGACCAAGTAGGCAATACTAAGTGTTTGCAATTTACCCATGTTCTCTGGGGAAAACAAAGAAGATGTGATCAAGTTCCTTGATGAGATGGAGGAAACGTCCTCCCAAGGAAAGTGGTCTGACATGGAACTTGTGCGGAAGACCAGAAACCAGCTTTGTGGTTATGTCAAAGTCATGTGTGGGTGGATTTGAACAATGATGAGGATTGGAAGGATGAACACCTGGGAGGAACTGAGGAGAGAACTCATGACCGCATACAGTGAGAACAAGACCAATTGCTATTTGGCCTATGAGAGGATGGACGGGTTAGTTCAGAGGTCTCACAAGAGTGTTGAGGAATTCAGGTTTCAAGTGGAAGACACCGTCTTCACTGCAAAGAAAAACCCTTTGATAGCTCTGTTAGTTAATAAGTTTGTGAATGGACTACTGCCATCTCTCAAGGTACGACTGAGAGGTACCCTGTATCTTTCAATGGAGAAGGCCTTGGAGGCTGCGTGATGCAAGGTCAAGTGGCAAGGACTCCAAGATAGAGTTGAGAAAAAGAGTGACTGGGCAAACTACAGAGGACATGACAACTCATCTCAATCATAACAGGGTGGTCAAGCCCAGACGACAGTGAGGAAGCCCAGATCCATGAGGGATCAGAGTTTGATGTTATGCTGGCATTGCAGCAAAGAGGGACATTGTGTTAGAGAGATCAAGAAAATGTTAGGAAATTCCTGCCTGGAATTTCCCCAGATCAGGAATTACAGTTAAATAACGGAAATAACGAATATATGGCTGTTAAACGGTTAGCCAGTAACGGCTAAGCCTGGGTATAAATACCCAAAGCATTTATTGAATAAACTAGATTTTCCCACACACAAACTCCCTCATTCTTGGGATCTTCACTGCCCAGATTACCCTAACTACAACATTTTGGCGACGATGGCAGGATCGTCTTCGTTATTGCAACATATTAGATGATCCAAACGAACTGGAAGATGAGCAGTGATAAGAGGGGAGTTTCAACGATACCGGAGGATGATGCTGCAAGGATGGCAGGAACCAAGTGAACCGCGGTGAGAAAGAAAGATCCTGCAATGACCGCAAAGAAGGGCAAGGTTCCTGAGATCAACTCCGATGATGAGGAGGGAAGCTCCGGGATGGAAGATCTTGAAGAGGAGATGGATGAGGATGTTGGGATTCAAGTGCCAAGGAGTGGCACAAAGCTCCCATCATACAGGCGCAAGGTGGACAACCGTGCGGCCACATCAAGGTGGCGATGTCAAAGTCTCCAAGTGATTTATTCCGGACCGTTCACCCCTCAGAAACCTATGTCATCATCAACGAGCCAAGGAGCAAGCGTGATGACGGGATCGACTACTAGTGGAAGCCACTATGCGGTAGTGGGGCTTCAGGACCTACCCGAATTCTCCGGCGCGAGTGAGGAAGATGTGGTAGCCTTTGTGGAAAACATGGAGGAAGTAGCAATCCGGGCCGGATGGAACAAGTCGGAACTCGTGATCCGAGCAGTGAACAGGCTCACAGGAAGAGCAACCGTGGTCCAGGACTGGGCATGGATGGCAAGGAGAATGCTGCAAACCGTCACGTGGATTGATCTCAAAGAGAGATTGGTACAAACTTATGCACGCGACAAGGTGGATTGCTATAAGGCATTCGCCAAAGTTCGAGCCCTACGCCAGAAGAACGAAGAACGAGTGCAAGAATTCTTGATGCGAGTGGAAGCTACGGTGTGGCAAGCGATGACCAACGCCGACGAAGAATTCTTGGTGACGACATTCATCAATGGACTGATCCTGCAACTCAAAGACAAGTTGATGAGAAAACTCTACCCAACTCTACGTGAAGCTACGGTTAGGGCCGTCAAAGAGGAATATTGTCAAGAAGACTCCTACCGTGATCGTAAGGCACGAGAAGGGAAGTCCGACCGTGTATCGACCAAATCAAAGTCGCAGTCAAGGGACAATTCCAAGCGAGGAGAGTGGAAATCGGGCAACCAAGGCAAGTCCAGCCGCGAAGGTGATAGGACGAAGGAGACACCAAGACCCTCCAAGTGTTGGAACTGTGGACAGCCAGGCCACAAACAGGCTGACTGCCCAGAACCCTCAAAGCTGAAGGATGATGCGGACCTGAGAGAAAAATCTTCGAAGCTGAAGAAGTATAACAGCATTGTACAAGAGGAGGAGAGGACCTTTCCCCTGACTAAGGTAGGTTGATTGCCGAGAGTGAATGGCGAGATTGACGGGGAAGAAGTCGAATTCCTTGTGGACTCCGGTGCGACGGACAGTTTCGTCCAAAAAGAATTTATTCCTGACGAATGCAAGGTCAAGAAGGCTGCAGGTCGATGGACAACAGTAGTAGGAGGAAAAATCCCAGTCTCAGGACAGGCTGAGATCGCATTGAAGCTGGGTGATCATGAGTACAATCACAACTTCAACATTGTGGATGAGGATTTTCCCTACTCGGGCGTGATAGGATTCAATGTCCTCGATAAGTACCAAGGGACCCTCAACTGGAAGACCAAGTCTCTGACCTTACGGAGGAAGGTGGAGCTGCCAAGCGACCTTGAAGGAAGCCCAGCAACAGCCGTTCCGTTCCCTCTCGAGCCGGTGACCGACGAGGAGATCGTCCAGGCATTGAGATTACAGGCAAAGAAGGCGGACCTCGATGAGGATCAGAGGAGGCAATTGGAGGAGCTGCTCCTAGAAAACAAGGACATCTTCCAGATTCAACTTGCCAAGGGAGGTGGCAGCAAGACGGCTGTCCACGACATTGAAGTGACAGATTCGACCCCAATCAAGGCAAGACCCAGAAGAGTATCCCCGGCGATGCAGGCAGTCATTGACGAGGAAGTAGACATGATGATCAAGGCAGGAGTAATTCGACCATCGAACAGCGATTGGGCATTTCCGATTCTACTTGCGCCAAAGAAGGAACCGGGCAAGTGGCAATTCTGCATCAATTACCAAGGATTGAACAAGAGGACAAAGAGAGATGTTTATCCGATGTCCGACCTGAACAAATGCCTCAATGGGCTAGGGAAAGCCAGGTACAGATCCAAAATGGATTTCTGTAGCGGATTTTGGCAGATCCCGATGACGCCGCATGCAACAGGAATGGCCGCATTCATCACGCAACGAGGACTCTACGAGCCAATCATGATGCCGTTTGGACTCACGAATGTACCCCCTACGTTTCAGAGGGTGATGGATGAGATGATCAGGCCAGCCAAGGGTGACTGGGCCTGGGTCCATATGGACGACCTACTTGTCTACAGTGAGACTTTCGAAAATCATCTTCATCATCTACGCGAAATGTTCAAGCGTATCTGCGAGAGGAATTTATTTGTCAAGATCAACAAATGCGACTTCGTGCCAAGTACGATGGAATACCTTGGACACATCATCAGTAGCGAAGGAGTGAGTACCGACCCCAAGAAGATTCGAGCGGTGAAGGAAGTCAGAGTGCCTAGGGATAAGACAACTCTGCGTAGC
>CDFF01070799.1:162-10992 GCA_000826265.1 Acanthamoeba culbertsoni
CTCAAGGGAATGATATCCCGCTACGCGAATAGCAAACAGGACAATTGGGACGCATTTCTACCTTTATTGTTATATGCCTACCGATCAAGCCCAACCAAGAGAAGTCCCTACGAAGTACTCTTTGGTCGCCCCGCGCCCCCGTTAATCGACGTTCGACGGGAGGAATCGATGAAATCAAGTACGGACGAGTGGATTTCCGAGCTCAGGAAAGCCCAAGAAATCATCCAAGACGAAGTCAAAGTCAAACTTCAAGCTGCGAGGACAGAGATGGAAGAGAACCATGAATTGAAGCGCGATCCGATCTACGCGCCGGGTGATCAGGTGATGATCCGCGTACCCACGAAGGGGCAAGCGAGGAAGTTAGCCAAGAAATGGAAAGGACCCTATGCCATGATTGATCAGCCAAGTGCGCAGACCGTTCTGCTCGACAATGGCAGAGGAGGAAAATTCAAGCTCAACATCGAGAGGACTAAGCATTACATTTCCGGATCTAGTGAACGACCAAGATCGATCAAAGAATATCCCAAGGTTGAGATCACAGAGGAAGACTCTCATATCCACAACGAAGGAGACAAGGATGAGTACAAGATCGAATCATCGCGATCTCAAGGCCGGGCGAGAATTCCGAGTTCAGTGGAAAGGGTACACCGTGCGAGATGATAGCTGGGTGCCCGAAGGTGATCTCCACGCAGACGAACTCAAAGCCCGCTACCTCAACAGCCAAGGGCTGTGACGAAAACTGGGACGGTTTTGTCTTAGTCGGGGGGTATGTTGGAGAGATCAGGAAAATGTTAGGAAATTCCTGCCTGGAATTTCCCCAGATCAAGAAATACAGTTAAATAACGGAAATAACGAATATATGGCTGTTAAACGGTTAGTCAGTAACGGCTAAGCCTGGGTATAAATACCCAAAGCATTTATTGAATAAACTAGATTTTCCCACATACAAACTCCCTCATTCTTGGGATCTCCACTGCCCAGATTACCCTAACTACAACAAGTTGTCTTATCCCTAGGCACTCTGACTTCCTTCACTGCTCGAATCTTCTTGGGGTTGGTACTTACTCTTTTGCTACTGATGATGTGCCCAAGGTACTCCATTGTACTCGGCACAAAGTTGCATTTGTCGATCTTGACAAATAAATTCCTCTTGCAGATACGCTTGAACATTTCTCGTAGATGACGAAGATGATCCTCAAAAGTCTCGCTGTAGACGAGCAGGTCGTCCATATGGACCCAGGCCCAGTCACTCTTGGCTGGCCCTATCATCTCGTCCATCACCCTTTGAAACGTAAGGGGTGCATTTGTGAGTCCAAACGGCATTACAATTGGCTTGTAGAGTCCTTGTCGGGTGATGAACGCGGCCATTTGCGTTGCACGTGGCGTCATCAGGATCTGCCAAAATCTGCTACAGAAATCCATCTTGGATCTGTACCTGGCTTTCCCTAGCCCATCGAGGCACTTGTTTGGGTCGGACATTGGATAAACATCCCTCTTTGTCCTCTTGTTCAATTCTCGGTAATCGATGCAGAATCGCCACTTGCCTGGTTCCTTCTTCAGTGCAAGTAGAATCAGAAACGCCCAATCACTATTTGATGGTCAGATCACTCCTGCTTTGATCATCATATCTACTTCCTCGTTGATCACTGCCTGCATCGCTGGGGATACTCTTCTGGGTCTTGCCTTGATCGGGGTTGAATCTGTCACTTCGATGTTGTGGACAGTCGTCTTGCTGCCACCTCCCTTGGCAAGTTGAATCTGGAAGACGTCCTTGTTCTCTAGGAGCAACTCCTCCAACTGCCCCCTCTGATCCTCATCGAGATCCACTTTCTTCGCCTGTAATCTCAATGCCCGGACGATCTCTTCGTCGGTCACCGGCTCAAGAGGGAATGGAACGGCTGTTGCTGAGCATCCATCCAGGTTGCTTGGCAGCTCCACCTTCCTCCTTAGGGTCAGAGACTTGGTCTTCCAATCGAGGGTCCCTTGGTACTTGTCGAGGACATCGAATCCTATCATGCCTGAGTAGGGAAAATCCTTGTCCACGATGTTGAAGTCGTGATCGTACTCGCAATCACCCAGCTTCAATGCGATCTCAGCCTGTCCTGAGACTGGGATCTTTCCTCCCACTGCTGTTGTCCACTGGCCCGCGGCCCTCTTGACTTTGCATTTGTTGGGAATAAATTCTTTTTGGACGAAACTGTCTGTTGCACCAGAGTCCACAAGGAATTCGACTTCTTCCCCATTGATCTCACCATTCACTCTTGGCAATCGACCTACCTTGGTCAGGGGAAAGGTCCTCTCTTCCTCTTGTACAATGCTGTTATACTTCTTTGGTTTCGAAGAATTTTCTCAAGTCTGCATCGTTTCTCAGCTTCGAGGGCTCTGGGCAGTCGGCCTGTTTGTGGCCTGGCTGTCCACAATTCCAACACTTGGAGGGTCTTGGCGTCTCCTTCGTCCTATCTCCTTCGCGGCTGGACTTGCCTTGGTTGCCCAATTTCCACTCTCTTCACTTGGAATCGTCCCTTGATTGTGACTTTGACTTGGTCGATCCACGATCGAACTTCCCTTCTCGCACCTTACGATCATGGTAGGAGTCTTCCTGATGATATTCCTCTTCGACGGCCCTAACTGTAGCCTCACGTAGAGTCGGGTAGAGTTTTCCCCTCAACTTGTCTCAATCTGTCGATGAATGTTGTCACCAGGAATTGTTGGTCATTGCTTGCCACACCGTAGCTTCCACTCGCATCAAAAATTCTTGTACTCGTTCTTCATTTTTCTGGCGTAGGGCTCGAACCTTGGCGAACGCCTTATAACAATCCACCTTATTGCGTGCATAAGTCTGTACCAACCTCTCCTTGAGATCGATCCACATGACGGTTCGCAGCGTCCTCCTTGCCATCCATGCCCAGTCCTGGACCACAGTCGCTCTTCCTGTGAGCCTATTCATGGCTCGGATCACGAGTTCTGACTCGTTCCATCCGGCCCAGATCATTACTTCCTCCATGTTCTCCACGAAGGCTACCACATCTTCCCCACTCGCACCGGAGAATTCAGGTAGGTCCTGAAGCCCCACTACCGCATAGTGGCTTCCACCAGTAGTCGATCCTGTCATCACGCTTGCTCCTTGGCTTGTAGATGATGACGTAGGTTTCTGAGGGGTGAACGGTCCAGAATATATCACTTGGAGACTTTGACATTGCCACTTCGATGTGGCTGCATGGTCGTCTACCTCGCGTCCGTGCGATGGGAACTTTGCGCCACTCCTTGGCACTTGAGTCCCAGCGTCCTCATCCATCTCCTCTTCGAGATCTTCCATCCTGGAGCTTCCCTCCTCATCATCAGAGTTGAGCTTGGGAGCCTTGCCCTTCTTCACGGTCGTTGCAGGATCTTTCTTTCTCACTGTGGTCCGCTTGGCTCCAGCCATCCTCACAGCATCATCCTCCGGTATTGTTGAAACTCCCCTCTTATCACTGCTCATCTCCTAGTTTGTTTGGATCGTCTAATATGTTGTAATAACGAAGACAATCCTGCTGTCATCGCCAAAATGTTGTAGTTAGGGTAATCTGGGCAGTGGAGACCCCAAGAATGAGGGAGTTTATGTGTGGGTAAATCTCCTTTATTCAATAAATGTTTGGGTATTTATACCCAGGCCTTAGCCATTACTGGCTAACCGTTTAACAGCCATATATTCATTATTTCCGTTATTTAACTGTAATTCTTGATCTGGGAAAATTCCAGGCTGGAATTTCCTGACATCACTCGGTAACAGTCAAGTTTACTGTTGTCGTATAAATTAACTAATTCATCATGGAGCTTGTTCCACGTGATTGTTCTTCCGGTACGGTGTGCGAGTCTCGTCCAATTGTAAACGACTGTAGCTCAACCTCGCAGCCTGTTTACTGTCCTTGTGATGAGTTTGTCTTCCTCCCATGCGCCGTGGTTGGAAGCTTCTTCCATCTTGTCCATGAAAGTGAATACATCCTCTGTATCCTTGCCGCTGAACTCAGGTAAGTCATGTAACCTGACCACTGCCCAGTGTGCATCCTCCCACTGGTTGGAAGACTTGTCCCTATTCCACTGCTGCCCCTTTGGAGCATAAGGCGTGGTCCCTGTGACCATGAGACTCTGTCTTCTCCAGTGTTCCTTCATGTCCATTCTCGAGCGTAGAGGGAATTCGTCTTCACTTCCAGAGTACTCCTCATCAATAGCATGTGCATTCTCGCCTAGGCCCTTGTCCTCGAGTTCTTCTAACTCCGGGTTTGTTGCGGCAGGCTTCACTTGTTGTGTCTCTTCCTCCGCTTTGGGCCCGCCTCCAGCAAGTCGCTCTTGCTGAGGCTCCGTCATGTTACGGTGTAGGCGCTTCAGTCTGGAGTCTACCTGGGCTGGTACTGTTAACTTCCTTTGGTCCCTTGCAGACATCCTCAGCAAGCTAAGCAGTAGGTGATTCCTTGCAAAAGGTACACTCTCAGTTGTAGAATCGTCATAGTTGACGATCCTGCCGTCCCTGGGTGTGTGACCCCAATAAAGGTGTATTGTTGCTTAAAACTGGAATATTTTATTCTATATTACTTTTTCATATTTATCCCTCACTAGTGTGGAATTATATCAACTCCACACCAATCAGATTTTCCCAGGAATTTCCCACATTCCACTTATACCCCTGCGGAGGGGAATTCCCTCCAATCGGCTACTACCATGATCTCCCCTGACCTCGACTCCTCAGGCACGCGACACTTGATGCTTGCTGCCTAGCTCTCTCACTCGGAGTTCCTAAATCCCTTGAAGGGGGCGTGCGCCCTCTTAGAGGGGGCGCCCGCCCCCAGCCTGATCCTTGCACTCTAACAACAGGCTGACTGCCCAGAGCCCATAAGGCCAAAGGACGATGTGGACTTGAGAGAGAAATCTTCAAAGCCAAAGAAGTAACAGTATCATACAAAAAGAAGAGAGAACTTTTCCCTTAACCAACCTAGGTTAATTGCCCAAGTTAATGGGTGAGATCAATGGAAAAGAGGTCAAATTCTTTGTGGATTCCAGTGCAACTGACAGTTTTGTCCAAAAAGAATTTATTTCCAACAAATGCAAAGTCCAGAAGGGAGGAGGCCAATGAACCACAGTGGCAGGCAGAAAGATTCCTGTAGAGGGCCAGGCCAAAGTTGCATTGAAGCTCAGCCAATATGAGTATGATCACAATCTCAACATAGTGGGCAAGGATTTCCCATACCCCAGCATGATAGGATTTGACGTCATCCTCAAGAAGTACAAAGGGACCTTAGACTGGAAGACCAGATCTCTGACTCTAGGAAGAAGGTAAAGCTGCCAAGCAACCTTGATGGGAGCTTAGCAAACATCGCACCCTACACACTTGAGAAGATCAGTAATGAGAAGATCAAAGGCGTTGAGGGAGCAAACAAGACAATACAAGATCAACAACAAGCAGAAGGGACTCTTGGAAAAAGTTTTTCTGGAGAACCAAGATGTATTCCAAGTGCAATTGGCAAGAGCCAAGAGCAAGACTGTAGTCCACAACATCAAAGTCACAGAACCTACACCAATTAAGGCGAGACCAAGGAGAGTATCACCAGCAATGCAAGAAGTCATCAACAAGGAAGTGGAAATCATGCTTAGGTCAGGCGTGATCAGACCTTTCAGTAGCAACTGGGCGTTCCCAATCTTACTTGCATCAAAGAAGGAACCAGGCAAGTGGCAATTTTGCATTGATTAAGGGAATTAAACAAGCGGATGAAAAGAGATGTCTATCCAATGTCTAACCTGAATGAGTGCCTCAATGGACTGGAGAAAGCCAAGTACAAGTCCAAGATGGATTTCTGTAGGAGATTTTGGCAGATCCCAATGACACCACATACAACAAGAATGTCTGCGTTCATCACACAACAAGGACTCTACAAACCAATTGTTATGCCATTTGGACTCACAAACACACTCCCTACATTCCAGAGAGTGAGAGATTAGATGATCAGGCCAGCCAAGGGTGACTGGGCCTGGGTTCACATGGATGATTTACTCATCTATAGTGAGACATTCAAGGATCATTTATAACACCTTTGTGAGATATTTAAGTGCATCCACAAGAGGAATTTATTTGTCAAAATTGACAAATGTGCCTTCATGCCCAAGATGATTGGAATACTTAGGACACATCATCAGTAGCAGAGGAGTGAGCACTGATCCTGAGAAGATTTGAGTGGTGAGGGAAGTCAGGGTCCTGAGATACAAGATGACCCTATGAAGCTTCCTCGAACTCGCAAGCTACTACTGGCGATTCATGAAAGACTTTGCAAAGATCGCCAGCCCCTTGACTAGCATGACCAGAGAAAAGGAAGTGTGGAAGTGGGAATGAGAACAGCAAGAAGCCTTTGATCATATTAAGGAATTGCTGATCTCTGCGCCAACACTGCATTACCCCAACTTCAGGAAACCATACCAACTGTGTTGCAATGCCAGCCTCTACATGATAGGAGCTTGCCTTGAGCAATGACAACAAGACATGGCATGTGATTGCCTACGGGAGTAAGTCTCTCAGCAAGACCGAATTGAATTGGTCTGTGACTGAGTGTGAAGCATATGCGATCATCTACTTTCTGGAAAAATGGAAACATTTACTCCTAGGTGGCAAATTCGAAGTCAAGTTGGATCACATGGCGCTTCAATGGCTCTTTGATCAAAAGAAGCCTATGGGGAAGATTGCCAGGTGGATCATGAGGATCCAAGAATTTTTCCTGATCAATATCACTCATCATACAGAGAGAGTGAATTTGAATGGTGACACACTATCAAGAGAGCCTTTTGCTGAGAATCAGGTCAAGGATACCGTGGAAAACGAAGAGAGACAGCTGACAGTGAACAATGCTACCCTGAAACCAAACTACAACAAGCTGCACAAGGACCCAGAATTTGAATGGATTCTATGCACCATTGAGGGTGACAGCGACTCTAGAAGGGGAAAAACACATAACAGCAAGCTTTGCTAGAACAGATTGTAATTGATGAAGATCAAGTCTACAGAATGTATTGGCTGATACTGAAATCTTCAAAGATCAAGAAAAAGAAGCCAAATGCAATGCTACAATGGATTGATGCATGAGGAATTGATGAAACTTTATCACAATTCCCTGATCGGTGGACACCTGGGTAGAGACAAAGTCTACCAGAAAATGGTACTGAACTATTGGTGGCTGTTGATGTGGAAGGACATTGACAGCTGGGTCAAATCATGCCCTCAATGTCAGGAGCACTGAGGTGCAAGCAGACTGATGGCAGGGCCATTGAATCCAATCATCGTTGAGAGTCTGTGGGACACCATTGGGATTGATCTGATTGGGCCACTGCCCAAGTTGAGAAAAGGAAACACCTACGTGGTGGTGATGCAAAATCTTTTCTCAAAATTGCTGGAAGTCTACATGATTCCAGATTCAACTGCAAAGACCGTGGCTAAAGCAATTATTGAACTGATTGGGAGATGGGGACCTCCCAGGAAGATCATCAGCAATCAAGGGAGCGAGTTCATGGCAGCCTTTCACCAAGAGCTAGCTAGGCGACTCGGCATCAAGCAATCCTACTCAACTCCAGGACATCCACAGACGAATGGACAGGTTGAGCAATTCAACAAGATGCTCAAGGGGATGATATCCCACTATGCAAATAGCAAACAGAATAATTGGGATGCATTCCTACCCTTATTATTATATGCATATAGATTGAGCCCTCACAGCCCCTGGCTGGTAACAGGCTTTGAGTTTGTCCACGTGGAGATCACCCAGCTGTTGTCTCGGACAGTGTAACCTTTCCACTAAACTCAGAATTCTTTACTGGACTTGAGATTGTGATCAACAATGTCCTCCACTTCACACTCTGAGGATGAGGAAGGAAGCTCTGGAATGGAAGATATTGAGGAAAAGATGGATGAGGACGCTGGGACACATGTGCCAAGGATTGGCGCAAAGTTCCCATCACATGGACACAAAGTGGATGACTGTGTGGCCACATTGAGGTGGCAATGTCAAAGTCTCCAAGTAATTTATTCCGGACCATTCACCCCTCAGAAACCAACATCATCAACAATCAGCTAAGGAGCAAGCATGATGACGGGATTGACTACAGGTAGAAGTCACTACGTGGTAGTGGGACTTCAAGACTTACCCGAGTTCTCCGGAGCGAGCAGAGAGGATATGGTAGCCTTCGTGGAGAACATGGAGGAAGTAGTGATTTGAGCCGGATAGAACGAGTCAGAACTCATGATCCAAGCAGTAAACAGACTCTCAGGAAAAATATCATCAAGAGGACTCATATTGCAATCGAAAGACGCGAGAGGGAAAATCCAATCGTGGGTCAACCAAGCCGAAGTCACAATTGAGGGATGATTCCAAGCGAGGAGAGTGGAAATTGGGCAATTGGGATAAGTCCAGCCGTGAAAGAGATAGGACGAAGGAGATGCCGAGACCTTCCAAGTGTTGGAATTGTGGACAGCTGGGCCACAGACAAGCTGACTGCCCAGAGCCTGTGAGGCCAAAAAACAACGTGGACTTGAGAGAAAAATCCTCAAAGCCAAAGAAGTACAACAGTATCTTATGAGAGGAAGAGAGAACCTTCCCCTTAACCAAGACGGGGCAACAACCCAAGTTGATGGGCGAGATCGATGGGAAAAAGGTTGAATTCCTAGTGGATTCTGGAGCAACATACAGTTTCATTCAAAAAGAATTTATTCCTGAGGAATGCGAAGTCCAGAGGGGAGGAGGCCAATGGACCACTGCAGCGGGTGGAAAGATCCCTGTCGAGGGTCAGGCCAAAGTTGCATTGAAGCTGGGTGATCATGAGTATGATCATGGTCTTAATATAGTGGGAGAGGATTTCCCATATCTGGGTGTGATTGGGTTCGACATCCTCAAGAAATATGAGGGGACTTTAGATTGGAAGACCAGATCTCTGACCCTAAGGAGAAAGGTGGAGCTGCCAAGTGACCTCGAAGGGAGCCCAGCAAACACCGCGCCCTACCCACTCGAGAAGATCAGCAATGAGGAGATCGAATAAGTGTTGAAGGAACATGTAAGATGATCCGATCTCACCGACGAGCAGAAGGGACTCTTGGAAAAAGTCCTTCTAGAGAATTGAGATGTATTCCAAGTGCGACTGACAAGAGCTGGGAGCAGTAAGACAGTAGTCCATGACATCAAAGTCATGGAGTCTACATTGATTAAGGTGAGACCAAGGAAAGTATCGCCAGTGATGCAGGAAGTCATTGACAAGGAGGTAGAGATCATGCTCAAGTCAGGCGTGATCAGGCCCTCTAACAGCGATTGGGCGTTCCCGATTCTACTTGCACCAAAGAAGGAACCAGGCAAGTGAAGAGTCTGCATCGATTACCAGGAGTTAAACCAGTGAACCAAGAGGGATGTCTATCTGATGTCCTACCCAAATGAGTGTCTCAACGGGCTAGGGAAAGCCAGGTACAGGTCCAAGATGGATTTCTGTAGCAGATGTTGGCAGATCCCGATGACGCCAAGCGTGACAAGGATGGCAGCATTTATCACATGACGAGGACACTATGAGCCAATTGTGATGCCATTTGGACTCACAAATGCACCCCCTGTAATGGGTGTACGTTTCAATGGGTGATGGACAAGATGATTGGGCCAGCCAAAGGTGACTGGGCCGGGGTCCACATGGATGATTTACACATCGAAAGTGAGACATTCAAGGATCATCTGCGACACCTACACAAGATATTTAAGTGAATCCACAAAAGGAATTTATTCGTAAAAATCGACAAGTGTGCCTTTGTACCCAAGACAATGGAATACTTAGGGCATATCATCAGTAGCTGAGGAGTGAGCACTGATCCCGAAAAGATTCAAGCGGTCAAGGAAGTCAGGGTCCCAAGGGATAAGACAACTCTCCAAAGCTTCCTTGGGCTTGCAAGCTATTACTGGCGGTTTGTGGAAAACTTTGTGAAGATTGCCAGACCCTTAACTAGCATGACAGGAGAGAGGGAATTGTGAAAATGGGGATCAGAACAGCAGGAGGCCTTTGATCGTAGAATTCCGAGTTTGCTGGAAAGGTTACAGTGTACGAGATAATAGCTGGGTGCTTGAAGATGATCTCCATGCAGACGAACTCAAAGCCTGTTACCTCGACAGCCAGGGGCTGTGATGAAAACCAGGACAGTTTTGTCTTAGTCGGGGGGTATGTTAAAGAGATCAAGAAAATGACAGGAAATTCCTGCCTGGAATTTCCTAGAAATAAGGATAACAGTTAATAACGGAAATATGGCTGTTAAACGGCTAGCTTGCAACAGCTAGGCTTGGGTATAAATACCCAGATGTTTATTTAATAAATCAGATTTACTCACACACAAACTCCCTCATTCTTGGGGTCTCCACTGCCCATTGATCCTCAACTACAACAATATCTCCAGTCCCTAGGAAGGAATTGGACTTGGCTACAGAGGCAAGGTTGGTAATGGAACACAAAATGGAGTCAGGCTTGACTTTGTTGAACAGTGATTTGAGATAGATGATACTTGGCATGAGCGATCTACTTACATTCTCAGGGGATAATTAAGAGGATGTCATCAAGTTCCTGGATGACATGGAAGAGGCCTTGACCAAAGGGCAGTGGTGTTGTAGTCAGGGTATTCTGGGCAGTGGAGACCCCAAGAATGAGGGAGTTTATGTGTGGGTAAAATCTGTTTATTCAATAAATGTTTGGGCATTTATACCCAGGCTTTAGCCGTTACTGGCTAACCGTTTAACAGTCACATATTCGTTATTTAACTGTAATTCTGGATCTGGGGAAATTCCAGGCAGGAATTTCCTA
>CDFF01070800.1:740-12993 GCA_000826265.1 Acanthamoeba culbertsoni
AAGATCTACTGGGGTTTTGGCACTGAGAAAGACCGTCTTACATGGTTGATAGCTTATATTAGTGGATACAACAGGACATATGTGTGCCTGAGGAATTGCTAGTCATGTGATTCGTCAATGGACTGCTACCACAACTTTGGAAGAAACTCTGGTTGACACTTTATGGTGATCTGCAAGCTGCTGGAAGAGCCACTGCAAAAGAGGAATTCAGGCAAAATGACAAGTACCACAAAAGGAAAGGGCACTCAAGGGTTCGCAAGAAGCTGGGCCAAGCAGGGGCAGTATCAAAAAAGGCCATTGGCAGGCCAACTGTCCTGAACATGAGGACAAGATAAAGGCAGTGAATGCCATCCAGGCAAGGGCAAAGGGATCCCTACAATGCCCTACCCTTTGGAGAACCAGACTGCCAAGGAAATCGAACTGACCATTGAGAAGCTAGTCATAAATGCAGACCTGCAGCTGGCGCAAAAACTTCAGCTTCAAGACTTGCTGCAGAGGAACAAGGATGTGTTTAGAACCCAACTAAACCATCCTGGGGTGAGCCAAACAACGGAACACCACATCAAAATTTTTAAATCTACTCCAATCAGGGCCAGGCCAAGATGAGTGTCACCAGCCGTTCAACAAATTATCAACAAAGAGGTCAATGAAATGCTCAAGGCAGGCGTCATCCACAAATCGAAAAGCAAGTGGGCTGTGCCAGTCTTGATGGTTAGTAAGAAGGAACTGAGGGCGTGGAAATTCTGTATCAATTACAAAGATCTCAATATAATAACCTGCTGTGACCTTTACCCAATGTCAGACCCCAACGAGTGCCTGGATGGGCTTGGGAAAGCTAAATATTGCTCCAAGATGGACTTTGCAAGCGGATTCTGGCAGATATTGATGATTGAGGAAGTGTAAAGAATTGCTGCATTCATGACCAGGAATGGTCTGTACAAGCTGATTGTTATGCTGTTTGGGCTGACCAACGCTCCTCCAACATTCCAGAGAGTCATGGACAAGATGATTGCTGAAGCAAAGGGATCATGGGCATGGGTGCACATGGACGATTTATTAATCTACAGCTTGACATTTGAGGAACATATGGACCATCTCAAGGAAATCTTCAAGCATATCCACAAGCAAAATCTCTACATGAAGATTAGGAAGTGCGAGTTTGTGCCAAGGCATATGGAGTACCTTGGGCACATCATAGGGAATGAGGGTGTTGGGACTGACCCTGGGAAGATACAAGCCGTGATCAAAGCCAGAATCCCAACCAAATGAAATTGCAAGGATTTCTCAGATTAGCCAGTTACTACAGGCGATTTGTGAAGGACTATGCCAAGATGGCTAGGCCTCTCACAGTGCTGACAGGAGAGAAAACCGAGTGGAAATGGGGACCTGAACAGCAAGATGTGTTCAAGGACCTCAAGAAAGTGCTGATGACCACGCCTGTACTCTGATACCCTGGACCAGTCACGAGCTGACATGGTCAAGCAATACCAACCTTGTGAGAGTGGATACAAGACAGATGGTTGAGTGTTGATTGGAGTACCAACGAAGGGTTAAGCAAGGAAGCTCTCCAAAAAGTGGAGAGGGCCCTACAAGGTATTAAAACAACCTACTCCTCAAACCATCTTATTAGACAACAGGTGAGGTGGACAATTCAAGATAAATATTGAACAAACGAAACTGCATGTTATGATCCAGCTCAAGACAAAGACTGAGAGCGTAGGAACCCCACCTGGAGGGCTGGATCCTTACAAGAGCTTTGTGGATGAGGAGTACAAGATCAAAGACATCATCAATCATCACAACACCAAGAAGGGCTGTGAATAGCAAGTACAATGGAAGGGCTACACTGTGCATGATGACACGTGCATTCTCACAACCTCTCAGCTAATCAACTCTGAAACAAATACCTCACCAGCCAAGGGCTAGGGGATGAGACTGGGACGGTCTCAACTTAGTTGGGAGGTATGTTAGAGTGCAAGGATCATGCTGGGGGCAGGCGCCCCCTTTAAGAGGGCGCACACCCCCTTTCAAGGAATTTAGGAACTCCAAGCAGGAGAGCTAGGCAGCAGGCATCAAGTGTTGCATGCCTAAGGAGTCAAGGTCAGGGGAGATTGTGGTAGTAGCCGATTGGAGGGAATTCCCCTCCGTAGGGGTATAAGTGGAATGCAGGAAATTCCTGGGCAAATCTGATTAGTGTGAAGTTGATATAACTTCACACCAGTGAGGGATAAATATGAAAAAGTAATATAGAATAAACATTCCAGTTTTAAGCAACAATACATCTTTATTGGGGTCACACACCCAGGTACACGCTTACATAACGGAATTAATGAATATATGACTGTTGTAACAGTCAGCCTGTAACAGCTAAGCCTAGATATAAATTGGAGAATGTTTATTTAATAAAACAGATTTACTCACATACAAACTCCCTCATTGGGTCTCCATTGCTCATTGATCTCTAACTACAACATTTAACAACAATTTGCTCCCATAACTCTGATGGAGATGAAATCATAGCTAAGGATTCCTTGATGAAGAGCTTCCTACATTGACATGTAGAATTGGTGCTTGAACACTCCAATCCTAATGAGAAAGGGGATGAGTATTTTCCCAACCACCATCATCAATCCTCCATCTGCTAGTCCATTGCTTCATGCATGGCCAGATGGTGCTCTCCTCAGGTATTACATCTTCTTGAATGAAGCTATCAGTGGCCCCAGAGTTTATTAACACACAGAGCATCCTTGCTCCAAACTGTGCAAAAATCATTGGAACTTGATTCTCCAAAGAGGTGGGAACCTTGATTGTCTCCTGACCTTGAATAGCACCCACTGATTTGTCTGAGGGCTGAGCTTCAATTGACTTCTTCAACTTATCAAGTCTCAGGCAACTCAATTTTCCCAATGACCTTGTGGCTTCTTTTTCCTTAAAAGTAAGCTTGGAGCACTCAGGCTTTCAATGTTTCTTTTCACCACAGTGCCAGCACAACATCAAACTCCAATTTCTTATGAATCCAGACTTTTCCTTTGTCATGTAGGGTTGTCCACCCTGCTTATACCAAGATGAGTCATCATATCCCTTCTGGTTTACTATTGGAGATATCAGGAAAATGACGGAAATTCCTGCCAGGAATTTCCCTAGTATTGGGATAATGTATTGGAGATATCATTGTGCAGCCTCCAAGGCCTTTTCCATTGAAAAATACAAGGTCCTTCTCAATCATACCTTGAGAAAAGGCAGTAGTCTATTCACAAACTTACTGACTAGCAAAGCCATTGAGGGATTTTTCTCCACAGTGTATTATGAGAGAGCAATCAGTCTTGTATGAATTCCCTGCGCCCTGCGTGTCTTGGATGAGCCCCCAGATTTCCAGAGGAAATCTTAGGGGCAAGATATGGAGTCCAAATTCGGGGGAATTGGACTCTGATTGCCATTGGACTAATGGCTAGGACCAACAGGTCATTAACTGTTAGATGTAAGGGTAAAAGGGCTCTTCAGCCTAAAATAAAGGACTTTTCATGACCTCACACTGAGCCTCCTTGGTTCACCCTTTACTTGGCGCTCTAACATTTTGGCAACAATAGCAGGATAGTCCCACCATAGACTATCCATAAGAACACTCAAAAGAGACACAGTAAGACATACCATAGATGAGCTCATTGAGTGACAAGTCCCTGGCCTCAACAAGAACAAGTCTCTCCAGGCCAGCAATGACCACAAGCTTGGGCATGAGTGGATCCTTGCCTTTGAGGCGTACGTCCCCTTCAGTCTCTCTAGCTCCTCGTTCAAAACTGGACTCTATGATCCTCACTAAGCTCATCTCAGTGGAGAGCTCACTAGCAGAAATCAACCAATTAAGTCAATAATGACAATGTTGATGGACCAGATGGCCTGGTTGGTTAGATAGCCTCTGAATCCCAGTGGAGAGGAAAAACAGAGTGCTGTGGAGGAAGAGGGTCAGCAAGCAGTAGAACGCAAAATCTGTGGTTGAGAAGCCCAAGCTGTGGCAATGACAGGGGCAACACCCTATGCGCCCCAAGGGCGGATACCTGAGACAACGGTGATTGCCACAAAGTCAACAAAGTGGGTGATCCTTGGAGCAAGGGATCTTCCCACGTTTACTGAAGACAATAAAGACAATGTGATATGTTTCCTTGATGATATGGAGGAGGCCTCAGACCAAGGACAGTGGACCAAGGAGGAGCTGATTAAAAAGATAGGGAACCAGCTTTGCAGCAATAAACCCATCACATGGGATATTCTTTGGGTGAAACTCACCCAACTGTATGGAGAGGATAAGAAGGACTGTTACAAGGCCTACAAGAAAATGGACTCCCTGGCGCAAAGGTCCAACAAGAGTGTGGAGGAGTTTGCACTATGTGTGGAACACGTAGTCTGAGCTGCCAAGAGAGACCTGCAAGATGTCCTCCTAGTTAGCAAGTTTGTGAATGGATTGCTGACACCTCTCAAGATAAGTTTGAGAGGAACGCTCTATCCCACCCTTGAGAAAGCTCGGGAAACAGCAACCTGCAAACAGAGGAGACAAGATCTCCACAGCTGACTCAAGCAGCAAGACCAATCAGAGGCACAGAATCAAGAGGATTCTGGGTGATTGGGGAATGAAGGTAAGAGTAAAAGCAAGAAGGAGATTGCAAGAATCTCCAAGGATTGGCCTCCAGGTGCCTGCTGGCATTGTGGAGAGACTGCACATTGGAAGAATGACTGCCCAAAGCTCATCACAGAGGAGCGCAAAGCTTTGAAGGCAGGGAAGTTCGACCAATCAAAGACTGAGAAGAAGAAGCACACTCCCCACTCCCCTTGAGAATTGAGTGCCAAAGGCCTCCATACAGGTTGGGGCAAAGATGATCCGTGTGCTGGTAGACTCAGGTGCCACCAATAGCTTCATTTAAGAGAATGCTATGCCCTTGGGGGCAACAGTGCGACCTTGCTCAAAACAGTGGTCCATCACAGATGGTGGACCCATGTCAGTCTTGGGAAGGGTCACCCTCCCGTTTTGTGCTGGGACAGGCTTTTACAAGAACAAGTTCTTTGTTGTGTGCAAGGGAGGCCCCTCATGAAGGGATCCTTGGCTACAATTTTATCAGAGGACAAAGGGGATACATCAACAGCAAGGATGAGAAGCTCATCCTCAAAGGTCCAAAGGAGGGACCTGCCAGCAAAAGGGAAATTGACAAAATCGACCTCTACCCCCTCAGGAATTTGTCAGAAAATGAAATCCTAGTGGCCATCAACAAGCTAGTCAAAAACGCTGATCTAAAGTCTCAAGACAAGGAAGTCTTGAGGAATCTACTCTGTGAACATTGTGACATCTTCAAATTCAACCTTGATGCCCCAGGATCCAGCAGGACTACCATGCATGAGATTGAATTCACAGAAACAAACCCAAAGCTAATCAGCCAGAGGGCTAGGAAGGCCTTGCTGATGACCTAGGATTTGATCAACTAGCACATCAGCACATCAATAACCTGGTCAAACTCGGGCTAGCAAGGAAAAGGAGCTCTGATTGGGCTTCCCCAGTCCTCATAGTCCCAAAGGATAAATCCTGCCCAATCAACTACAAGAATTTGAGATTCTGTATTGATTACTGGGAACTCAACAAGATTACAAGAAGAGACGTCTACCCAATGCCAGAACCCAACAACATCCTGGAACGTGTAGGGAAGGCAAAGTACTGTTCAAAGATGGACTTCTGCAATGGATTTTGGCAGATTCCTCTGTCTCCAAGTGTGAGTAAGGCTGCTGCCTTTATCACAAGGAAAGGACTCTTCAAGCCAATGGTCATGCCCTTTGGCCTGATGAACGCCCCTGTGACATTTCAGAGAGTGATGGACGAAATGATTGGATCAGCAAAAGGCAATTGGGCTTGTGTCCACATGGACAATCTACTGATCTACAGTTTGAAATTCAAGGAACACCTCCATTATCTTGAAGATGTGTTTTGTTGGATATGAGGTCTGAATCTCTTTGTCAAGATGGACAAGAGTGAATTTGCCCCAAGGGAAATGGTATACCTTGGGCATGTCGTATCCAATGACAGGATCAAGACCAATCCCAATAAGATCAAGGCTGTAAAATGAACTGCAGTGCTGAAGGATAAGAGAGCTATTTGGAGTTTTCTTGATCTGGTGAACTACTATCACTGCTTTATCAGGGACTTCTCAGTAATGGTAAAACCTCTATCAAGACTGACCAGCAAGAGAGAACCCTGGGTCTTGACTTCAGAGGAGCAATTTGTGTTCAAGAGTCTCAAAGAGGCTCTGACCCTGTTCTCAAGTACCCTGATCCCAAGAAACCATACCAGTTGTGTTGCAACGCAAGCCTCTATGCCATCAGGGCCTGTTTGAAACAGTCCAACAATGGGAAGAACTGGCACGTGGTCAGCTATGGGAGCAAGTTGCTGTTGAGGACCAAGTCAAACTGGTCCATGACTGAGTGTACCCAGGAATTCTTCCTGCTCTCAATTTTACATCAAGTGAGATGAGTTCACTTGAATGGAGATGCGATGTCCCACAAGCTGATAGCAACAGACTGGTCCAAGTCTGATGGGCAAGTCATTGCCATTCAACCTCACTCAAACAAGAAATTCCTGATACGTGATCTGGAATTTGAGTGGATGATCAGGGCAATTGAGGGCAACGCCCAAGCGGAAGAGGGGAAGACAGCTTGACAGCTGGCCTTTTTTGATCAAATAATGATCTAGGACAATCAAGTCTACAAGACCTTTTGGCTGCAACTGAAAAAGATGAGAAAGGTCAAGCTGAGGACGACTGCCCAGCTTCAGTGGATCATGCCTTGAGAATTGAGGAAAGAGATATTGGAAAAGTATCATGACTCCCTTGTAGGTGGTCATCTAGGATGAGATAAAGTGTATGGACGCCTTGCCACAAGGTATTAGTGGCCAAGGATGTGGAACAACATGGACAAGTGGATTTGAGTGTGCCCACAATGTCAAGCTCATTGTGATAAAGTGAAACTGACATCTGGTACTCTTGATCCAAATGACAAGACTATGGGAGAAGGTTGGAATTGACTTGATTGGCCTTTTACCCAAGACCTTGCAAGGTAACACACATGCAGTGGTGTTACAAGACCTCTTTTCCAAGTGGCCAGAAGTGTATCTGATTCCCAATGCAAAGTCCCAGACCATAGCTGAGGTCTTACTTGATCTGATCAGAAAGTGGGGACCTCTCCACAAGATCATCTTCAATCAAGGGCGAGAGTTCATTGCCAAGTTACATCAAGAATTGAATGAGTGGATGGGGATCAAGCAAGCGTACTTGACCCTTGGACACCCACAAACAAACAGACAGGTTGAGCAGTTCAACCAAATGTTGAAAAACAGTCTTGCATGGTATGCAAATTCAAAACAAGACAACTAGGATGTATTTCTTTCTTTATTGCTGTATGCCTATCATGCAAGCCCCCAGAAGACTACAGGCAAGATACCATATGAGGTCCTGATAGGCAAGATCATGCCCCCAATCAACCCTTCAAAAGATTTGGCTGATGACCATAACCTCAACGCTGATGTGGAGGCCTGGTTGAATGAACTTTGGGCAACCCAGGAGAAGATCACTAAGGAAGTACAAAGCTGATTTTCAGTCTTCCACACAAGTTCCTCGTTGGTCCACTTTCCTTGGTAAGATGCTTCCTCTATCTCATCAAGCAACTTGATCACATCTTCCTTGTTCTCCCTTGCGAATGTAGGTAGGTCTCAAACACCAATTACTGACCACTTGTTTTCACTTGATGGGGTCAAACTCAACTCTATCCTTCTCATGTATGGTGTGTATGGTATTGCACCTGTCATTGCAGCAGCATGGGCTTCCTATCTACCATCATCAGAGACCCTGGTCTCCTCCACCTCACTCACAGTCCTCTTGCTGTCTTCTTAGGCAGATCCACTCAATCTCTCTACTTTCACCATCTCATTGGTTGATATCAATTAGTGAATATTGATAAAAAAGTCAAAGTCACTATCAAAGGATGATTCCAAGCAAAGAGAGTGGAAATAAGGCAATTGAGACAAGTTCAGCCATGGCTAACAAGTCAAAGAAGATACCAAATCCCTCCAAGTGTTGGAATTATGGACAGCCAGGTCACCAACAGGCCAACTGCCCAGAGCCCCTTAAGCTGAAAGATGATATGAACCTTAGAGATAAATCTTCAAAGCTGAAGAAGTATAATAGCATCAAAAAAGAGGAAAAAAGGACCTTTCCCTTAGCCAAGGTGGGTCAACTACCCAAGTTGATGAGCAAGATCAACAGGAAAGAGGTCTAATTCCTTGTGGACTCCAGTGCAATGGACAGTTTTGTCCAAAAAGAATTTATTTCTGATAAATGCAAGATCAAGAAAGGAGGAGGCCAATGGATCACAACAGCAGGCGGAAATATCTTTGTCAAGGGCTGGGCCAAAATAGTGTTGAAACTTAGTGATCACGAGTACAATCACAATTTCACCATAGTTTCCATACTCCAATGGGAAAGGATTCAACATCCTCAAGAAGTACAATGGGACATTAGATTGAAAGTCCAAGTCTTTGACCTTGAGGAAGAAGGTAAAGCTGCCAAGCGACCCAGGAGGAAGCCTAGTGAACACCACACCCTACCCACTTGAGAAGATCAGTGATGAGAAGATCAAGAGTGCATTGAAGGAACATGTACAACAATCTGACCTCACTGATGAGCAAAAAGGACTTCTGGAAAAAGTTTTCCTGGAAAATAAAGATATTGCATGTAATGAGAATAGCTATGTTCATAATGCAATGAGGACTCTACAAACCAATCACAATGCCATTCGGACTCACAAATGCACCCCTTACGTTCCAGAGAGTGATGGACAAGATCAGGCCAGCTAAGGGTGACTGGGCCTGGGTCTACATGGATGATTTACTTATCTATAGTGATACCTTTGAGGATCATTTACAACACCTATATCAGATCAATCCCAACAGTATCCCATGGATTCTCAGTGATGATCAGATTCAAAGGCCTTGTGGTTGGTCCACTTGCGCCTCAGTGTTTCTGACATTGAGAACATATAAAGTGCTTTTCAGCTGCCTTGTGCCCCTGTTGATTAACATTTAACAAGGTGATTTGACGAAATTGAACATGGACAAGTGGATTTTTGAGCTTAGGACAGCTCAAGAGATCATCCATATATGATGAAGTCAAAGTCCAGCTTTAAGCTATGAGGGTGAAAATGAAAGAGAGTCATCAAGTAAGATGCAATCTGATCTATGTGCCAGATGATCAGGTAATGATCTGCATACTTTCAAAAGAATAAGTGAGGAAGTTAGCCAAGAAGTGGAGAGGACCTTACGCCATGATTGATCAGCTGACTAAACAAACAGTGTTACTCAATGATAGGAAAGGAGGAAAATTCAAGCTCAACATTAAAAGGACCAAACATTACATTTTTGGGACAGAAGGATGACCTACATTGATCAAAGAGGATCCCAAGGTCAAAATCCAAGAAGAAGACTCTCAAGACCACAATAAAGAAGACAAGGCTGAGTATAAGGTGGAAGATATCATCAATCATTGCGATCTCAAGTCCAGCTGAGAATTCAGAATCTGGTGGAAAGGTTACAGTGCAAGAGATGACAGTTGGGTGCCTGAGGAAGATCTCCATGTGGACAAACTCAAAGCCCATTACCTCAACAGCCAAGGGTGTGATGAAAACCAAGATAGTTTTGTCTTAGTCAGGGGATATGTTAGAGTGATCAGGAAAATGTCAGGAAATTCCTGCTAGGAATTTCCCCAGCATGAAAATAACAACTAAATAATGAATATATGACTGTTTAACGGTTAGCCTAGCAGCTGAAAACAGCTAAGCCTGGGTATAAATACTTTAGTGTTTATTGAATAAAGTCAGACTTACTCACACACAAACTCCCTCATTTTTGAGGTCTCATTGCCTATTGATCCTTAATTATAACAATTGCATCAACTTTACACAAATGGGATTTTTTTGGGAAATTCTCTATATTCCATTTATACTTTTATAGAGAAAAATTTCCACCAATTTGCACTGACCTCAATCTTCTCCAACCTTAACTCTATAAGCACATGCTAGTTCAATCCTTGCTGCCTAATTGCCTTTTTCAAAGTTCCTGAATTTCCTAAAGGGAGTATGCGCCTCTTATAAAAGGGCACCTACCCTCAGCCTAATCTTTTCTCTCAAAAAGATATGATAAAGCCCACCCAAGAAAATTCAAAAGTTAAAAGCATTAATGGATTGTGAGCTAAATGCTGATGTTCCAAATAAAAGCCGCGAGAATATTGTTCAAATGTTGTCTCTGGTCTTTTTTCTTGCCGCATGCTTCAAATCGCGATCTGAGGACGGATTTCCTGGTCCGGTTTTGTTGTGGGTTGGCATTTTCTTCCAGACTTTCATTCTTTTTTTCCTTGCCGCGACTAATGGATCAAGCACCGGAAGGCGAGAATGGCCGAATCTTCTTTGGTGCGACCCCCTTTGTGTCACGAATCTTGTGTCAGTGCTCATTGTCCAATCCCATCGTGCACGTGGGAAAATGTTTTCATTTAGCAATGCTAATCAATTCAGACAGGCACCTTGGAGAGGCAGGGCCAGCTGCTGTTGCAGCAGCAAGCCGCCCGCGCTGTAAGGGAGCAAGAGGAGGTCGAACTCGAAACACTTCCTTTCTCCCACTCGGTTGCCGAGTCGCAGGAGCGCCACTCAGCCCTCCTAGAGCAGCTGGAGCTAAGCCGTCGGGCGCGGCAAATCGCTGTGCCTACAAATGACTCCATGGTTAGAGCTCGCCTCCGCGAGCTTGGAGAGCCTATAACTCTGTTTGGAGAGCAGGTACTTGCCCATCCCCACCAAACCACATGCGGGCTCAAATCTTTGCCTTACCTACCGTGCCTCCGTGTAGCCGCCCGAAAGGAGAGAGCGTTTGCGGGAAGTTTTATCACGTTCCGACTCTGCACAGGCTGTTCCTGCTGCTGTCGCTCCTGCCCCCTCTGCAAAGAAGCGTGTCGAGAAGGTCGCCTCCCCACCAACAGCAAAACCTCTTTATATATATATATATATATATCTCATATACCTCTCTTCATCTTCATCATCAGGTTCAAGAGCAGCCTTACTTCACTGAGGGCAGCGCTGACCTGAGAGCTGCGCGTCGTATAATCGCGGAGTTCTCGCTACGGAGGTCCGCAATCTTGATTCGCCCCCTACAGTTGTCACGATCTATTAGATTAACCTTTACCTCTCCCACACGATTGCACGTATTACAGAGCCCAACATCGAGTGGCCAGGGCCAAGAAAAGAAGGGAAGAGCTTAATTTCGAGGAGGAACTGCGCAAGGCAGCTGCCTCGCGAGACTGCCTCAGGGTACAACAATACCTCCTCACCGAATGTGTGTGTGTGTGTGTGTGTTTAGACAGTCTGCTGACATCACACAAGCTAATGGGAACCCGCTGTTGCCTGTTCTAACAGAAATTTACCAACACGGCCAGTCAAATCGGTGACGATCGACCGCTCTCCTATTGCTCTTTCTCTCCCGACTCCTCGCTTCTGGCCACTGCTACGTGGAGTGGCCCATCAAAGCTCTGGAACATTCCTTCGTGCGATTTGAAGACTACTCTCAAAGGTTTCCCTCCACCCGCCTTTCCTCCAGAAGTGGAACAAACGCATCTCAACCACTATGTGCTCTGCTCTACTCTCTGCTCTCTGCTCTCTGGGAACAGGACACACGGACCGCGTGGGCGCCATTGTTTGGCATCCCCGTTCGTGCATCGGGCAGGAGCCTGGGTCGCTGAATCTGGCTTCCTGTTCGTCCGACCGCACTGTCAAGCTGTGGTCCCTGGAGAGGTGAGCCAGCGCCGCTCCCGCAGCAAACTCTGATTTCCTATGTTCCAGCAGTACTGCTTGTCCTCATGCATGCGTCTTTCCATCCCCTCAGCTCCACTCCCTTAGCCACGCTGGAGGGGCACACGGACCGCGTGTCGCGATTAGCGTTTCATCCGTCTGGGCGCTTCATCGGCACGACGGGATTCGATAAAACATGGCGCCTGTGGGATGTGGAGAAGTGCGTGGAGCTGCTGGTCCAGGAGGGTCACTCACGCGAGGTGTATGGCATCGCTCTCCAGTGCGATGGCTCGCTTGCCGCCACCAGCGGCATGGATGGATATGGCCGTGTTTGGGACTTGCGGACGGGCAGATCAGTGATGCTTCTCAAGGGCCACGCAAAATCAGTACTGCCCCCCCC
>CDFF01070801.1:0-16473 GCA_000826265.1 Acanthamoeba culbertsoni
GGACGAGCCCCCAGATTTCCACGATCTCCGAAATTGTGGAATTCAGGCTCGGACTTGAGGAAGGATTCCTCAAGGGATGGTTAAGCTGACCGTTGGGCTAATGGTTAGGACAACGGAGTTTGTAACAGTCTTCTAACGGCTTGTTAGAAGATATAAAAGGGCAGGATTGCCCGGAATAAAGGACTTTCTCTCTCACATCAAGCCTACAGGCTCTACACACCTCGCGTCACACTCTAACAGTAACCAAGGTAAACGAACTTTCTTCATTGCCAATTGAAGGGAATTCCCTTCCACATGTGGGGAGTGAGAAATTCCCAGGAAAACCACATTGGTATAGAGTTGATGTAACTCCACACTGATAGGGATAGATGCAAAAACATATGATAAAATAAACATTCCTTTTCACTACAGATAAGTACACCTTTATTTGTGCAATACCTACAAGTACACACTTACAACATGTTATGAAGGGTGAGTGTTGTCTTGGTCCCTTTAATGTTGACAATGATGTGAAAAGTCCCCTTGCCAACAGCTTGGATGATGTAATTGTTCCTTGCCTTATGAAAGTGATTGCATTGAAATCAGAGAGGGTTTCTTGCTTGCAGACCATGTGGTTGGTGGCCCTTGAGTCAAGGTAGAAGGTGTTATCTTCCTTGCCTGTAAGTAAGGCCAAGGACACCATGCTGGCTTGAGGTTAGGGCTTAGATGGTTCTTTGTCCTTGGATTGGCAGATGTTAAGATCATGTCCCTGCTGCTTGCAGAAGGTGCAGTATTTGGTGGGGTCGTACTTGATACATGGGGGAAAGGGGTTGAATTGGTTGTCCAACACATAATGGGGCTTGCTGTCACTGTTGGGTTTGTTTCCGTTGTGCTTGAGGTTCCTCTTGGTCTTGTGGTTGATGTGAGATCCCTGTGTGGTGAGAGTGGCTGTGGGGAGGGTAGTGTGACCACTGCCATTTAGGTAGGTTTTGTGGTTGAGTAGTGCCTTTTGAACGTTCTTGAGTGAGGTGCTCAAGAGAAGGCAGATCACCGGAATAATGCTGGCATAGAAAGAGGGCATCAATTTGAGTAGATACCAGATGTGATACGTGTCATCTATTTTTAGTGTGTTGGAAATAATTTTAGCCCATAGCCTAGTGAGTTTGGCAAAGAAGTCATGTAGCTTTTCGCTGTCCTGGAGCCTTGAGGTGAAGTAGGCGGTCAGGTTTGCTGAGGCAGTGGTGAGGTTGTTGGACTCATAGTGTAGCAAGAGATGTGTTCACAGTTTGTGGAAGTCTTTCTCTGTTGCTATGAAGTCGTAGAGTGATTTGTGTAGAGCCATGACAATAATGGTGTATGCAACTTCTCTTCTGCGGTTGTGTAGGGTGAGTTTTTGTTCGTACGTGGGTAGTTGACTGTGTAGAGTGGAGGGCTCGCTGGTGGTGGAAGATGACAAGGACAAAGATATGGTGGCATGTAACAGGGGCTCAACAGCGTTGCTGGTGTCCTTGTCTTTTCTTGAGGGGTCGTTGGTAGGTAGTAGAGGTGGTTCTCATTGGTGGAAGTTCCATGCCCTGTACGATGCCAAGTAATCCTCTGCCTAGGAGTACCGCTTCCATGGCAAACTTCCAGTTGGAGGAATTCAACAAAGGCCCATGCCACCATACACTTCTGAGTACAACAGCCTCTTAGAGCACTTTCTCTGGACCTTGATGGCCCACGTGCACTGCTGTCTAAAGTCCACTTCTGATCATAGAGTCTGGTCTGCACCCCTTTCAGCAACGTGTCCTTGTACATGAAGCTGTCAGTTATGCCTAAGTTGATCAAAAATTTGAACTTTCTCTTCTTAAGTTGGCCTTTGACTCCTTCAACCATTGGTGCATCAATTGTTTGCACTGAGTCAACTTGGATGGTGAAGGCCACCAATATGTTGTAACCATTCTACATCTTGTCTAGTTTGATGTGTCCTTTTAGAGACAAGTCGTGATGAGTCTCCATCAACATTTCCCTTTTTGACCTTGGCACTATTTACTGTAGCTATGCTCATAGCCTTGCCATCACCCTCAATGGCTTTGATGATTTACAAAACTGTCTTATCAGATTCAAGTTCCTTTCAATTAGATCCAAGGTCTATGTAAATTGTAGACACCTGTCCATAATAGTGAACAGTTCACTTAATTCATGGCAATCAGTTTACAGGATAGTGTATCCCCATTTGTGTGTATTTGTCCCATGCAACGGAAAAAATTCTTGTATCTATATTGGTCAAACACCCATTGAAGAGGATGATGATCCAAAATCACTTTTATCTTATTTCCTAAAAGTAGGTAATGCTATTTATCCAAGAAAAATCTGTGCATTCATTTCAGGGTTCAAGAAACCAGAAAATCAATACACAGTTTTTGCTTGAAATTTTCCTTGTAACCAAATAACAAATAAATAACAATAATAATGGATATAACAATTATAATAGTTAGCTTAAAACAGCTAAGCTTGATTTTATATATATAATTGTTTATTGTATAAATCAAACTTTCTCATACACAAACTTCCTCATTTTTACTGCCTAATTTAGTTATACTACATCTTTTGGATGTTTTTAGTGTTTAAGAAAAGTTTGTTGCTTGTTGCAGCTATTACAAAAACAACGATGCTCTTTCAGTGATTTTTTAACTGTAAGCTAATATTATGAAGCCAACTGAGATTTGAGAAAGAAATTTTTTGGGCTAATTGCTTGAGATATGATATTTTCGGAACGTAATTTCCACCATGTATGAGCAAAGTACCTGAATGTAAGTGCTTAATATCCTTAATGGAATATGTGGAGTGATACCAATTTTGTATTCTCTTAGTAAATTGAAACTTGTGCATAACATGTCTATGATCAATAAATCGTGAAGGATCATAGAGAAATTCTGATAGTGCCCAATCGTAATATTGCTTTTCAGGGGGTAAATCTTCCATGAATTCCCAAAACTTAATGAGAAAGTTATGAAATTGTTGGTCAGCAAGGTTGTAAATTGCATTGCCATTGATGTGTAAAAGAAGACCCATTTTTTTTATCTTTATGGCATCAGACCACTTATCTAGTGAGCCAAAGTAAAGGGAACCCACTACCCACACTGAATCTACAGAAAATACGTTCTCCAATTCATCGAGCCAAAATGATGCTACAGGAATTGTGTCAGGCTCCATGTACAACACGTAACCTGGGGAGTGTAGGCCAATTGCGTTTTGTATGAACAGTCTAAATTGGATGTTAGGCCCAGCAGGGTAGCTATCCTGCTCAATAGAGAGGTTGGCCGGGATGAAAGCTACCGTCGAAAAGCAAGTCCCCAGGCCCAAATTCTCCAGTAAATTTGAGATAGACTGTTCGAAGGCTATGTTGCGGTTCGTTGAGTAAAAAAACACTAGGCCAGTGCTGAATGTCAAATAGGTTCGACGTGGATCAACTATTATCTTTCTTATTGTCTCAGTGGGGGCACAGGACAAACGTGGAAGTAGGTATGTCCAGCGCTTGAGGGTTTCTTTCAAACGGTCCTCCTGCTTTGGATGCAGTGGAATAACAATATGGGAAATTTGTCCCCTCATGGAAACAATTTCTTTCTCACATGTGTTGACCATGAACTCTTGGCTTTGTTCCAACCCCTGGTGGAACACTAACAACCATACTCCTTGCATAAAAAGCACTGCAGCAGTCAATTTAACCAAGGTGCTCTTGTACCAAGAAACTTCCTGTGTGGGTCTCTCTCTGTCCTGAACCGCTGGCATAATATTATGCGACTGTTTCAGTATTCCTGTTCTCTCGGAACCGTGACACCGTGCACCTTTTTTTCTTATGCGAAAAAGCCGTAAGTTTTTTTTTTGCGAGGGCAGAAAATTGAAACACGCTACAGCAGCGTCCATTTTTGTCTACAAAGCCGATGAACGATTTGGAGGGGGAGCGACGCCGAGAGGAGGCGCACAGAAGAGAGAAGGCGACAGTGGATGCCTGGGCTGAGCAAAAAGGAATCTTCTACCTTCTTCCCTTGCTGCGTCTGGCTTCATACTCCATTTTCCCCTCCATCACAGCTATCATTAGCCGCTTACGGTCGCCAAGACGCAGCATGCCCAGCGCAGTTAGGTCATCGTCGCAGATGTGGATGAGGCTACTGAAGGTGGTGAAGCCATGCTTCACCTTTTCCCCCTTCTCTGCATGACCCACCTCTTGACATCACACAATCACGTAAGCCAAAGCGATGCCGCAAGTACTGCCACCAGATTCTTCTTTCGAACAAACATTCCTGCACGGAGGCGGAAAAATGCGACGGGCTCGAGATGTGTGGACGACTTGATTTGCATCCAGAGGAGCGGAAACGGCGAGCCGATGAGAAGAAACAATACAAAGAACAAGCAAAAAAACAGAAGAAAGAGGAGGATTCACAGCTAAAGAAGGAGTGAGATCGATTACTTCGCCTGCAGCCTGAGCTGATGTCGAAGGATTGGTGCGAGACCGAGCTGGCTCAGCTGGTGGCCTCCGAGCCAGACAAGTACTCAACCAAGAAGGGTACACGAGAAAGAAGCAACGCAATAGCCCTGCTGGCGGAACGTTTTACCCGCGCGCGTCATTCGTACAAAAAGAACAAGGCGATCGTCTCTCGAATTAACCAGGAGCTGAAAGCAAAGATGCTGGGGCCAGAGGAGCAGCTTGCCTACATTTGTCGGTGCAAAGAAAGTTGAATGTGGCAGTGACCGGCTCATTGCGGAAGATGAACGCCAGGAAGCTGAGGAACGGATGGCAGTAAATGAAGAGGAAGATGGAGAATCGGAAAATGCTGAATAAATTGACTTATAACAGCCAGCCACAAGACTGATACCATGAGATCATCAAAGGTATTGTTATCTTATTTAAGATAGAGATCATAGAAAGTAAAAGATTATCCTTTGAATGAAATGAAGTACGCAAAAGGGTCTTTAAAAAACTAAAGACTTTTTCGGCGGGACTGAATTCGGGGCAGTATTTGGGAAGCAACTTGTACTTCCCACCCACTGCCTCGATCATGCCTTGTGCGGTTTCACTTGACCACCCTTTTTGATGAAAAGAGCAGTTGTCGCCGAAGGTGGCAATGTCAAAGTCTCAAAGTGATTTATTCCAGACCGTTCACCCCTCAGAAACCTATGTCATCATCTATGAGCCAAGAAGCAAGTGTGATGACGGGATCGACTACTGGTGGAAGCCACTATGTGGTAATGGAGCTTCAAGACCTACCCGAATTCTCCAGTGCAAGTAGGAAAGATATGGTAGCCTTCATGGAGAACATGGAGGAAGTAGTGAACTGGGCTGGATGGAACGAGTCAGAACTTGTGATCCAAGCCGTGAACAGGCTCACACAAAGAGCGACTGTGGTCCAGGACTGGGCATGGATGGCAAGGAGGATGCTGCAAACCGTCACGTGGATCGATCTCAAGGAGAGGTTGATACAGACTTATGCACGCGACAAGGTGGATTGTTATAAGGCATTTGCCAAGGTTCAAGCCCTACGCCAGAAAAATGAAGAACGAGTACAAGAATTCTCAATGTGAGTGGAAGCTACGGTGTGACAAGCAATGACCAACACCAATGAGGAATTCCTGGTGACAACATTCATTGACAGATTGATCCCGTGACTCAGGGACAAGTTAAGGAGAAAACTCTACCCAACTCTACATGAGGCTATAGTTAGAGCCGTTGAAGAGGAATATCGTCAAGAAGACTCCTACTGTGATTGTAAGGCGTGAAAAGGGAAGTCCAATCGTGGATCAACCAAGTCAAAGTTGCAATCAAGGGACAATTCCAAGCAAGGAGAGCAACTGAGGCAAGTCTAGCTGTGAAGGCAATAGGACAAAGGAAACGCCAAGACCCTCCAAGTGTTGGAATTGTGGACAGCCAGGCTACAAACAGGCTGATTGCCCAGAACCCTTGAAGCCGAAGGACGATGCAGACTCAAGAGAAAAATCTTCAAAGCCAAAGAAGTATAACAGCATCGTACAAGAGGAAGAGAGGACCTTTCCCCTGACCAAGGTAGGTTGATTGCCAAGAGTGAATGGCAAGATCAACAGAGAAGAAGTTGAATTCCTTGTGGACTCCAGTGCAATGGACAGTTTCATCCAAAAAG
The DNA here is from genome assembly GCA_000826265.1 of Acanthamoeba culbertsoni. NCBI lineage: Eukaryota > Discosea > Longamoebia > Acanthamoebidae > Acanthamoeba > Acanthamoeba culbertsoni. The sequence continues at coordinate 6,114 of CDFF01070801.1, forward strand.
AATTTATTCCCAACCAATGCAAAGTCAAAAAGGCAGCAGGCTGGTGGACAACAGCAGCAGGAGGAAAGATCCTAGTTGCAGGACAGGCTGAGATCACATTGAAGCTGGGTGATTGCAAGTACAATCAGGACTTCAATATTGTGGACGAGGATTTTCCCTACTCAGGCATGATAGGATTCGACATCCTTGACAAGTACCAAGGGACCCTCAATTGGAAGACCAAGTCTCTGACCCTACGGAGGAAGGTGGAGCTGCCAAGCAACCTAGATGGAAGCCCAGCGACAGCTGTTCCATTCCCTCTCAAGCCAGTGACTGACGAAGAGATCATCCGGGCCTTGAGATTACAAGCAAAGAAAACAGACCTCAATGAGGATCAGAAAAAGCAGTTAGAAAAGTTGCTTCTAGAGAACAAGGACGTCTTCCAGATTCAACTTGCCAAAGGAGGTGGCAGCAAGACGGCTGTCCACAACATCAAAGTGACAGATTCGACCCTGATCAAGGCAAGACCCAGAAGAGTATCCCCAGCAATGCAGGCAGTGATTGACAAGGAAGTAGATATGATGATCAAAGCAGAAGTAATTCGACCATCAAATAGCGATTGGGCGTTTCCAATTCTACTTGCCCTGAAGAAGGAACCAGGCAAGTGGCGATTCTGCATCGACTACCGAGAATTGAACAAGAGGACAAAGAGGGATGTTTATCCAATGTCTGATCTGAATGAGTGCCCTGATAGGCTAGGGAAAGCCAGGTACAGATCCAAGATGGATTTCTGTAGTGGATTTTGGCAGATCCTGATGACACTGCACGCAACGCGAATGGCTGCATTCATCACACGACAAGGACTCTACAAGCCAATCATAATGCCGTTTAGACTCACAAATGCACTCCCTACATTTCAGAGAGTGATGGACGAGATGATCAGGCCAGCCAAGGGTGACTGGGCCTGGGTCCATATGGACGACCTACTTGTCTACAGCAAGACTTTCAAGGATCATCTTCATCATCTATGTGAAATGTTCAAGTGTATCCGTGACAGGAATTTATTTGTCAAGATCAACAAATGCGACTTCATGCTGAGTACAACGGAATACCTTGGGCACATCATTAGTAGCGAAGGAGTGAGTACTGACCCCAAGAAGTTTCAAGTGGTGAAAGAAGTCAGAGTGCCTAGGGACAAGACAACTCTGCATAGCTTCCTTGGACTTGTGAGTTACTACCGTCAATTTGTGAAAGACTTCGCGAAGATTGCCAGACCCCTGTCAAAGATGACAGGCAACAAAGAGAAGTGGAAATGGGGAGCCAATCAGCAGGAAGCCTTCAATCAAATCAAGGAATCTCTGATCAGCGCACCAACGTTACGTTACCCCAATTTCAAGAGACCGTACCGAGTATGCTGCAATGCAAGTCTCTACACAATAGGAGCATGCCTTGAGCAATCAGAGGACATTGGCATGTGATTGCCTACAGGAACAAGTCTCTGAGCAAGACCCAGTTGAACTGGTCTGCAACTGAACATGAAGCGTACGCAATTGTTTATTTTCTAGAAAAATGGAGACACCTGCTACTAGGGAGCGATTTTGAGGTCAAGTCAGACCATGCAGCGCTCCAATGGCTCTTCAATCAGAAGGAGCCCACATGAAAGATTGCCAGATGGATCACAAGGATCCAGGAATTTTTTCTGATCAAAATCACTCATCACGCAGGACGAGTGCATTCGAATGGCAACGCCTTGTCAAGGGAACCATTCGTGGACAATCAGATGAAGAATGCAGGCACGAGTGACAATGGACAGCTAACTGCTATCAGTGCTGTGCCAGAACCGAATTACGACGTGCTGCGCAAAGACCCTGAATTTGAATGGATTCTACATGCCATTGAGGGCGATGACAATGCTGGAAGGGGGAGGAACGCGTGACAACAAGCTCTCCTAGAACAAATTGTAGTGGATGAGAAACAAGTCTACAGAACATATTGGCCAACTACAAGATCGAAGAAAGATGGAGAATGCAAGCCAAACGCGATGCTACAGTGGATTGTACCAAGATCGATGCAGGAAGAATTGATGAAGATCCATCTGATTCGCCGATTGGTGGGCATCTTGGTAGAGACAAAATCTACCAGAAAATGGTACCGAATTACTGGTGGCCATCGATGTGGAGAGACATTGACCATTGGGTCAAATCACGCCCGCAATGTCAGGAGCATCAAGGTGTGAGTGGATTGATGGCCGGGCCTTTAAAACCGATCATCGCCAAGAGTCCATGGGATACTGTTGGAATTGATCTCATAGGACCATTACCCAAGTTGAGAAGAGGAAACACCTACGCTGTGGTGATGCAAGATCTTTTCTTGAAATGGCCAGAAGTTTACACAATCCCAGATTCGATCACAAAAACCGTGGCCAAGGCAATAATCGAACCAATAGGGAGATGGGGACCTCCCAGAAAAATCATCAGCGATCAAGGAAGTGAGTTCATGGCAACCCTTCATCAAGAGTTGGCCAGGCGACTTGGCATCAAGCGATCCTACTCGACTCCAGGACACCCGCAGACAAACAGACAGGTGGAGCAATTCAACAGGATGCTCAAGGGAATGATATCCTGCTACGCAAACAGCAAACAGGACAATTGGGATGCATTTCTACCTTTATTGTTATATGCCTACAGATTGAGCCCCCAGAAGTCGACTGAGAGGAGCCCCTACGAAGTGCTCTTTGGTCGCCCCATGCCCCTGTTAATCAACATTCAACAGGAGGAATCAACGAAATCAAGCACTGATGAGTGGATTTCCGAGCTCAGGAAAGCCCAAGAAATCATCCAAGACGAAGTCAAAGTCAAACTTCAAGCTGCAAGGACAGAGATGGAAGAGAACCATGAATCGAAGCACGATCTGATCTACGTGCCAGGTGATCAAGTGATGATCCGCGTACCCACGAAAGGACAAGCAAGGAAGTTAGCCAAGAAATGGAAAGGACCCTACGCCGTGATTGATCAGCCAAGTGCGCAGACTGTTCTGCTCAATGATGGCAAAGGAGGAAAATTCAAGCTCAACATTGAGAGGACCAAACACTACATTTCCAGATCTAGTGGACGACCGAGATCGATCTAGGAGGATCCTAAGGTCAAGATCATGGAAAAAGACTCTCACATCCACAATGAAGAAGACAAGGACGAGTACAAGATTGAGGATATTGTCAATCATTGTGATCTCAAGGCTGGGCAAGAATTCCGAGTTCAGTGGAAAGGGTACACCACACGAGATGATAGCTGGGTGCCTGAAGGTGATCTCCATGTGGACAAACTCAAGGCCCGCTACCTTGACAGCCAAGGGCTGTGACGAAAACCAGGACGGTTTTGTCTTAGTCGGGGGGTATGTTAGAGAGATCAGGAAAATGTTAGGAAATTCCTGCCTGGAATTTCCCCAGATCCAAAATAGCAGTTAGAATAACAGAAATAACAAATATATGGCTGTTAAACGGTTAGCCAGTAATGGCTAAAGCCTGGGTATAAATACCCAAACATTTATTGAATAAAGTCGGATTTACCCACACATAAACTCCCTCATTCTTGGGGTCTCCACTGCCCAGATTACCCTAACTACAACACTGACTCCAAGGGTTGTTAGTATAACTGCCAGGGACCAACGGTCCCTTAGCCATTTGTTGTAGGTATAAAAGGGCACGTTTGCCTGTAATAAAAGACTTTGACCATCTCAACCCTGAGCCTACAGGTTTATCCCTTACTTGGTGCTCTAACATTTGGCGACAATGGCAAGATAGTCCCACCATAAACTATCTGGAAGAACATATATATGGAGACACAGTAAAACACACCTGTGGATGAGTTCAGCAAGTGACAAGCTCCTGGCCTCTGTGAGGACAAGCCTTTCAAGGTCAGTGACAACTGCGAGCTCAAGTGCAAGTGGATCCTCACCCTCGAGGCATATGTCCTTTTCAGTCTCCCCAGTTCCCTGGATGGAACTGGATTCCATGATTTTAGCTAGGCTCACCTTGGTAGAGAGCTCACTGGCAGAGATCAACCAAATGAAGTTGATGATGATGATGATGCAGTCTAACTTTGGGACCTGAGGATAGGGACAAATGCTGGTTAATGAAGACCAAGAGCGAGGGACAACAAGCAAAGGAATGAGACACCCATGACTGAGAAGCCTAGGCTGTGGTGATAATGGAGGCTATGCCATACGCACCTTGAGGGAGGAAATCAGAGGCTCTGATTACCTCCATGAGGTTAGCAACATAGGCGATCCTTGGGGTGAGAGATCTTCCCACTATTGCTGATGATAACAAAGACAACATGATCAGGTTTCTCAATGATATAGAGGAAGCCTTGGACCAAAGACAGTGAACTGAGGAAGAGCTGATCAAGAAGATGAGGAATCAGCTTTGTGGTTGTGCCAAGGTTGTCTGCAAGTGGATCAGGACTATAATCCAAATAAATAAACCCATCACATAGGAAGTCCTTAGGGAAAGACTTACCTGTATGTACAAAGAGGACAAGAAAGACTGTTACAAGGCCTACAAGAAGATGGACTCATTGGCGCTCAGCTCCAACAAGAGCATAGAGGAGCTCGCTTTACATGTGGAGAGTGTCATCTGGGCGGCCAAGAGGGATCCGCAAGAGACTCTCCTAGTTAGCAAGTTTGTGAACAGGTTGCTGACACCTTTCAAGATTTGATTGAGAGGCACGCTTTACCCCACTCTCAAGAAGGCTTTAGAGGAAGCGATCTGAGAACAAAAGAGACAGGATCTTTGTGGCAGACTTGAGTGGCAAGATTGATTGAGGACACGGAATCAAGAGGATTCTGGGCAATTGAAAAACAAGGGCAAGAGCAAGGATAAGAAAGAGTCCATGAGGATCTCCAAGGACCAACCTCTGGGTGCCTGCTGGCATTGCAGCAAGGTTGGACATCAGAGAGATGTCTGTCCAAAGCTGTTAGCCGAGGAACACAAAGCTTTGAAGACAGGAAAGTCCAACTAAAGGAAGCAAGAGAAGAAGTGCACCAATGGGGTAATAATTGAGGCACCCAATGGAACCCTGAATGCGGTTCAGAATTTTGTTAAAGTCTCTGCTACACCTGAGAATTGGGTCCTGAAGGCCTTGATCCAGGTAGGGACCAAAATGGTTTGTGTGTTGGTGGACATGGGCGCTTCTGATAGCTTCATCTGAGAGGATGTGGTACCAGAAAAGGCAGCCATACGTCCTTGCTCAAAACAGTGTCACCACAGATGGTGATCAAATGGCAGTCTCAGGAAGGGTGATACTTCCCTTCTGAGCTGAGACTGGTTCCTTCAAGAACGAGTCCCAGGAGACCCTCCATGAAGGAATTCTTGGATACAATTTTATCAAGAGGAATGGTGGATGTGTTGACAGCAAACAAGCCAAACTTTTGCTTGATGATCTGATGAGAAAACAGGGAGATAAGATTGTATTGGAAGGAATTGACCTCTACCCAATCAAGAATCTCACTGAGACTGAGATCTTGGCAGCCATCAATAGGCTGGCCAAGAACGCTGATCTGAAGCCCTAGGACAAGGATGCCCTGAGGAGTCTACTTTGGAAACATTGTAACATCTTCAAGTTCAACCTCAATGTCCTGGGATCTAGCCAGACCACAGTTCATGAAATTGAATTTACAGAGATGAACCTGAAGCCAATCAGCAAGAGGGCCAGGAAAGCCCCTCTGATGACCCAGGATCTTATTGATCAGCATGTCAATCACATGGTCAAACTTGGACTAGCAAGGAAAGAGAGCTTCAACTGGGCTTTCTCAGTCCTCATAGTCCTGAAGGACAAATCCCAACCGATTGATTTGAGATTTTTTCAGAAATTACTAGATGAGACATCTATCTCATGCCAAAGCCTGATGACATCCTGGAACATTTAGGAAAGGTAAGGTACTGGTTGAAGATGGATTTCTGCAGCAGATTCTGGCAGATTCCCTTATTTCTGAGTGCAAGCAAGGCCACAACAACACCGCACCCTACCCACTTGAGAAGATCAGCAATGAGAAGATCAAACGAGTGCTGAAGGAACATGTGAGACAATCTGACCTCACTGACGAACAGAAGGGACTCTTGGAAAAAGTCCTTCTGGAGAATCAAGACGTATTCCAAGCACAACTGGCAAGAGCTGAGAGCAGTAAGACAGTAGTCCACGATATTGAAGTCATGGAATCTACACTGATTAAGGCAAGTCTGAGACGGGTATCACCAGCAATGCAGGAAATCATCAACAAGGAAGTGGAAATCATGCTTGAGTCAGGTATGATCAGGCCTTCTAGCAGCAATTAGGCGTTCCCAATTCTACTTGCGCCAAAGAAGGAACCAGGCAAGTGGAGATTTTTCATTGATTATTGAGAACTAAACAAGCGGACCAAGAGGGATGTCTATCTGATGTCTGACCTGAATGAGTGTCTTGATGGACTGGGAAAAGCCAGGTATAGGTCCAAGATGGATTTCTGTAGTGGATTTTGGCAGATCCCGATGACACACAACATGGATGGCCACATTCCTCATGCAATGAGGATTCTATGAGCCAATTGTGATGCCATTTGGACTCACAAATGTACCCCTTACGTTTCAAAGGGTGATGGATAAGATGATCAGGCCAGCCAAAGGCGACTGGGCCTGGGTCCACATGGATGATTTACTTATATTCAAGTGAATCTGCAAGAGGAATTTATTCATAAAAATCAACAAGTGTGCCTTTGTACCTAAGACAATGGAATACTTAGGACACATCATCAGTAGCCAAGGAGTGAGCACCAATCCCGAGAAGATTTGAGTAGTCAAGGAAGTCAGGGTCTCGAGAGATAAGATGACTCTACAAAGCTTCCTAGGACTCACAAGCTACTAGTGGCGGTTTGTGGAAAACTTTGTGAAGATTGCCAGACCCTTAACTAGCATGATGGGAGAGAAAGAAATGTGGAAGTGGGGATCAGAACAACAGGAAGCCTTTGAACATATCAAGGAATCCCTGATCTCCGCGCCAACACTACATTATCCCAACTTCAGGAAACCTTACCAACTGTGTTGTGACACCAGTCTCTACATAATAGGAGCTTGCCTTGAACAATCAGATGACAATAAGACATGGCATGTGATTGCCTATGGGAGTAAATCCCTCAGCAAGACCAAATCGAATTGGTCTGCTACCAAATGCAAAGCATATGTGATCATTTACTTTCTGGAGAAATGGAGACATTTGCTCCTAGGCAGCAAATTTGAAGTCAAGTCAGACCATGCTGTGCTTCAAAGGCTCTTTGATCAAAAAGAACCTACAGGAAAAATCGCAAGGTGGATCACAAGGATCCAGGAATTCTTTTCAACAGAAATCAAGTTCACGGAACATAATGGCCAACGCCACAGTCTACAAAAACCGAGGAAAAGAAACTAAACATGATGCTACAGTGGATAATACTGTTATCAATGCAAGAGGAACTGATGAAACTTCATCACAATTCCCTGATCAGTGGACATCTGGGTAGAGACAAAGTCTACCAGAAAATGATACTGAATTACTAGTGGCCATTGATGTGGAAAGACATCAACAACTAGGTCAAGTTGTGCCCACAATGCCAGGAGCATTAAGGCGTGAAGGGACCAATGGCAGGGCCTTTAAATCTGATCATTGCCAAGAGTCCATGGGACATTGTCGGGATTGATCTTATGGGACCACTGCCTAAGTTGAGAAGAGAAAACACCTATGCTGTGGTGATGCAAGATCTTTTCTCAAAATGGCTGGAAGTTTACGCAATCCTGGATTCAACTGCGAAGACCATAGCCAAAGCAATAATCAAACTGATTGGGAGATGGGGACCTCCCAGAAAGATCATCAGTGATCAAGGAAGCGAGTTCATGGCAGCCTTTCATCAAGAGTTGGCCAGGCAATTCAGCATCAAGCAATCCTACTCAACTCCAGGACATCTGCAGACAAATAGACAGGTGGAGAGATTCAACAGGATGCTCAAGGGGATGATATCCTGCTACGTGAATAGAAAGCAGGATAATTGGGACACATTCAACGGAAGGAATCAGCAAAACCAAGTGCGGACAAGTGGATTTTTGAGCTTAGAAAGGCCCAAGAAATCATCCAGGATGAAGTCAAAGTCAAGCTTCAAGCTGCAAGAACAGAGATAAAAGAATCACAAATCAAAACGTGATCCAATCTATGTGCCAGGTGATCACGTAATGATTCATGTACCTACAAAAGGATAAGCAAGGAAGTTAGCTAAGAAATGGAGAGGACTCTATGCCGTGATTGATCAACCAACAAAACAGACCATCTTACTTGATGACGGCAAAAGGGGAGAAATTAAGCTGAATATCGAGAGGACCAAACACTACATTTCCAGGACCAGACAACAACCTACACCAATCAAGATGGATCTCAAGGTCGAGGTCAAGGGAGAGGACTCTCAAACCCACGGTGGAGAAGACGAGGCCAAGTATGAGATAGAGGATATCATGGATCATCACAATCTCAAGTCTGGGCGAGAATTCTGGGTTTGGTGGAAAGGTTACACTGTGCAAGATGACAGCTGGATTCCGGAGGATGATCTCTATGTGGACAAACTCAAAGCTCATACAGCTCAGGATTAGGATCAGGGAACAGAACTTTGTGAATAAGTTCTACGTGCTTCCCAGGGATCTCATAGTTGCTGGAGTGCTAGGATATGACTTCTTACACAAGTACAGTGCATGTGTGAGTTGGGACAAGATGGTGACCTTTGGATGCACAGGATTGGAGAATGACGTGGATGAGTGGATTGTCAAGAAGAATCAGGCTTTGGAGGACATTGCTGCTTCTACAAGTTCAACCAGCAAGGTTGAGGAGTGGAGTGCCCAGGGTGATAGAGGCCAGGGCAGCCTCAAGCTAAGTTGGGGAAAATGTGAGAGCAGGCTGGCTCTCAGCTTTTCTCTTAATGCCCTGCATCCCTGCGGACAAGCCTCCAGATTTCTGCAATCTCCAAAATTGTGGAATTCAGGCTCAGACTTGAGGAAAGATTCCTCAAGAGACAGTTAGGCTGACTGTTGGGCTAATGGTCAGGACATCAGAGTTTGTAACAGTCTTCTAACGGCTTGTTAAAAGGTATAAAAAGGCAAGATTGCCCAGAATAAAAGACTTTCTCTCTTACATCAACCCTCTAGACTCTACACACCTTGTGTCATGCTCTTGAGCGTGTCTAGCCCTAATAAAGGTGTGTTTTATAGTGGTAAACTGGAATGTTTATTTTGCATAAGTCTTTCGTATTTATCCCCATTGGCATGGAGTTATATCAACTCTACACTAATAAAGTTTTCCCAAAAATTCCCTCTCTTCCATGTATGCCTCTGTGGAAGGGAATTTTCTCCAATAAAGGACTACCCTGATCCCCTCTGACCTTGGCCCCTTTAAGCACACAGCATCCAATGTTTGCTATCTGGCTACCCTTTTTAGAGTTACTGAATTTTCCCAAAGAAGTGCGCCCCCTCTTTTATAAGGAAGGGCCCACCCCAGCCTAGCCCTCCCTCATTAACACAAAGTTTTTTCATTTCTTGTAAAAAGTACACTAAAAAATGGCAAAGCTATCTTAAATAGGCTTATATCAAAGATTACACATTTACAAAAGGTTAACAAATGTGATTGGATGTCAGATTGGACAGACTTTTGTGTTATCTGGCAGTAGAATTTATGAAGGTAAGATCAGTGTGACCAAAAGGCATCAGGCTGGTCTTGTCAGTGTTCCTGGCAAATAAAAAACCTAAGCAATAAAGGCTAATGATTGATTTGTAAGTAAACAAGTGCTAGTGGATTGGAGTTGCAAGTTCAAATTGCTTAAGGTTGTGTGGATAGCAGGCAAGGGCTAGAGGCAACTTTATAAAAACACGTCTAGTATTAGGTTGGTAAACAAATAAGAATAATATTATTTCTGGTTTTGCTTTATTGGGTAGGCAGGTAAGAGGTAGTGAGACAAGTGGTAGTTTTCTTCAAAGAGCAGCTACAGAAATGTACATCATTTTGCAATGTGGAAAGTGTGCTTGTTGATTCAGGCAATTAAGCACAAGGCAGCAGCACATACAATTTGAAGAGTTAGAAGCAGTAAAATGCTCTTTGAAGGAAAAGAAGCCAGTTGAGTCCAGGGTGTCCTGGATGATAAGGCCCATGAAGCTGATGATCTTGCCCTCTTTTCTGTTTTTACACAATTTGACCAAAGGCAACATGGGCTAAGTAAAGATTAAGAGCGTTGAACACCAATTTACCTCTTGGTCTTTCCTGGCCAAACGCCTACATGTTAAATTATGCAAGTGAATAAAGCAACAACTAAGCCATGTTCAGCCACTCTTGAAAAGAAAGTTGAT